>JAWPHD010023912.1:0-20758 GCA_037043455.1 Cyrtodaria siliqua
ATATATTCAGTTCTTATGCATATATTTTCAGTTCTTACACATATATATTCAGTTCTTACTCATATATATTCAGTTTTTACACATATATATCCAGTTCTTATGCATATATATCAGTTCTTACACATATATATTCAGTTCTTACACATATATATTTAGTTCTTACGCATATATATTCAGTTCTTATGCATATATTCAGTTCTTACGCATATATATTCAGTTCAGTTTTTACGCATATATATTCAGTTCTTACGCATATATATTCAGCTCTTACACATATATATTCAGTTCTTACACATATATATTCAGTTCTTACACATATATATTCAGTTCTTACACATATATTTTCAGTTCTTACCCATATATATGCAGTTCTTACGCATATATATTCAGTTCTTACGCATATATATTCAGTTCTTACACATATATATTCAGTTCTTACACATATATATTTAGTTCTTAGACATATATATTCATTTCTTACACATATATATTCAGTTCTTACACATATATATTCAGTTCTTACTCACATATATTCAGTTCTTACACATATATATTCAGTTCTTACAGTTATATATTCAGTTCTTACACATATATATTCAGTTCTTACACATATATATTCAGTTCTTTCACATATATATTCACTTCTTGCGCATATATATTCAGTTCTTACGCATATATGTTCAGTTCTTACACATATATATTCAGTTCTTACGCATATATATTCAGTTCTTACACATATATATTCAGTTCTTACACAAATATATTCAGTTCTTACACATATATATTCAGTTCTTACGCATATATATTCAGTGCTTACGCATTTAAATTCAGTTCTTACACATATATATTCAGTTCTTACGCATATATATTCAGTTCTTATGCATATATTCAGTTCTTACGCATATATATTCAGTTCTTACGCATATATATATCAGTTCTTACGCATATATATTCAGTTTTTACGCATTTATATTCAGTTCTTACGCATATATATTCAGCTCTTACACATATATATTCAGTTCTTACACATATATATTCAGTTCTTACACATATATATTCAGTTCTTACACATATATTTTCAGTTCTTAAGCATATATATGCAGTTCTTACGCATATATATTCTGTTCTTACGCTATATATTCAGTTCTTACGCATATATATTCAGTTCTTACGCGTATATATTCAGTTCTTATGCATATATATTCAGTTCTTACACATACATATTCAGTTCTTACGCATATATATTCAGTTATAATGCATATATTCAGTTCTTACACATATATATTCACTTCTTGCGCATATATATTCAGTTCTTACGCATATATGTTCAGTTCTTACACATATATATTGAGTTCTTACGCATATATATTCAGTTCTTACACATATATATTTAGTTCTTACGCAAATATATTCAGTTCTTACACATATATATTCAGTTCTAACACATATATATTCACTTCTTACGCATATATATTCAGTTCTTACGCATATATATTCAGTTTACACATATATATTCAGTTCTTAAACATATATATTCAGTTCTTACACACATATATTCAGTTCTTACGCATATATATTCAGTTCTTACACATATATATTCAGTTCTTACGCAAATATATTCAGTTCTTACACATATATATTCAGTTCTTACGCATTTATATTCAGTTCTTATGCATATATATTCAGTTCTTACAGATATATTTTCAGTTCTTACACATTTATATTCAGTTCTTACGCATATATTATCAGTTCTTACGCATATATATTCAGTTCTTACGCATTTATATTCAGTTCTTACGCATATATATTCAGTTCTTACGCATATATATTCAGTTCTTACACATATATATTCAGTTCTTACACATATATATTCAGTTCTTACACATATATATTCAGTTCTTACACATATATATTCACTTATTACGCGTATATATTCAGCTCTTACGCATATATAATCAGCTCTTACGCATATATATTCAGTTCTAACGCATATATATTCAGCTCTTACGCATATATACTCAGTTCTTACGCATATATATCAGTTCTCTGAATATATACTCAGTTCTTACACATATATATTCAGTTCTTACACATATATATTCAGTTCTTACACATATATATTCAGTTCTTTCACATATATATTCATTTCTTGCGCATATATATTCAGTTCTTACGCATATATGTTCAGTTCTTACACATATATATTCAGTTATTACACATATATATTCAGTTCTTACACATATAATTTAGTTCTTACGCATATATATTCAGTTCTTACACATATATATTCAGTTCTTATGCATATATATTTAGTTCTTACGCATATATATTCAGTTCTTACACATATATATTCAGTTCTTACGCATATATATTCAGTTCTTATGCATATATATTCAGTTCTTACGCATATATTCACTTCTTACTCATAAATATTCAGTTCTTACACATATATATTCAGTTCTTACACATATATATTCAGTTCTTTCGAATATATATTCAGTTCTTACGGATATATATTCAGTTCTTACGCATATATATTCAGTTCTTAGGCATATATATTCAGTTCTTATGCATATATTTTCAGTTCTTACACATATATATTCAGTTCTTACTCATATATATTCAGTTTTTACACATATATATCCAGTTCTTATGCATATATATTCAGTTCTTACACATATATATTCAGTTCTTACACATATATATTTAGTTCTTACGCATATATATTCAGTTCTTATGCATATATTCAGTTCTTACGCATATATATTCAGTTCAGTTTTTACGCATATATATTCAGTTCTTACGCATATATATTCAGCTCTTAAACATATATATTCAGTTCTTACACATATATATTCAGTTCTTACACATATATATTCAGTTCTTACACATATATTTTCAGTTCTTACCCATATATATGCAGTTCTTACGCATATATATTCAGTTCTTACGCATATATATTCAGCTCTTAAACATATATATTCAGTTCTTACACATATATATTCAGTTCTTACACATAATATTCAGTTCTTACACATATATTTTCAGTTCTTACCCATATATATGCAGTTCTTACGCATATATATTCAGTTCTTACGCATATATATTCAGTTCTTACACATATATATCAGTTCTTACACATATATATTTAGTTCTTAGACATATATTCATTTCTTACACATATATATTCAGTTCTTACACATATATATTCAGTTCTTACTCACATATATTTCAGTTCTTACACATATATATTCAGTTCTTACAGTTATATATTCAGTTCTTACACATATATATTCAGTTCTTACACATATATATTCAGTTCTTCACATATATATTCACTTCTTGCGCATATATATTCAGTTCTTACGCATATATGTCAGTTCTTACACATATATATTCAGTTCTTACGCATATATATTCAGTTCTTACACATATATATTCAGTTCTTACGCAAATATATTCAGTTCTTACACATATATATTCAGTTCTTACGCATATATATTCAGTGCTTACGCATTTTTATTCAGTTCTTACACATATATATTCAGTTCTTACGCATATATATTCAGTTCTTATGCATATATTCAGTTCTTACGCATATATATTCAGTTCTTACGCATATATATATTCAGTTCTTATGCATATATATTCAGTTTTTACGCATTTATATTCAGTTCTTACGCATATATATTCAGCTCTTACACATATATATTCAGTTCTTACACATATATATTCAGTTCTTACACATATATATTCAGTTCTTACACATATATTTTCAGTTCTTAAGCATATATATGCAGTTCTTACGCATATATATTCAGTTCTTACGCATATATATTCTGTTCTTACGCCTATATATTCAGTTCTTACGCATATATATTCAGTTCTTACGCGTATATATTCAGTTCTTATGCATATATATTCAGTTCTTACACATACATATTCTGTTCTTACGCATATATATTCAGTTATAATGCATTCAGTTCTTACACATATATATTCACTTCTTGCGCATATATATTCAGTTCTTACGCATATATGTTCAGTTCTTACACATATATATTGAGTTCTTACGCATATATATTCAGTTCTTACACATATATATTTAGTTCTTACGCAAATATATTCAGTTCTTACACATATATATTCAGTTCTAACACATATATATTCACTTCTTACGCATATATATTCAGTTCTTACGCATATATATTCAGTTCTTACACATATATATTCAGTTCTTAAACATATATATTCAGTTCTTACACACATATATTCAGTTCTTACGCATATATATTCAGTTCTTACAAATATATATTCAGTTCTTACGCAAATATATTCAGTTCTTACACATATATATTCAGTTCTTACGCATTTATATTCAGTTCTTATGCATATATATTCAGTTCTTACAGATATATATTCAGTTCTTACACATATATATTCAGTTCTGTCACATATATATTCACTTCTTGCGCATATATATTCAGTTCTTACGCATATATATTCAGTTCTTACACATATATATTCAGTTCTTACACATATATATTCAGTTCTTACACATATATGTTCAGTTCTTACGCATATATATGCAGTTCTTACGCATATATATTCAGTTCTTACGCATATATATTCAGTTCTTACACATATATATTCAGTTCTTACACATATATATTTAGTTCTTAGACATATATATTCATTTCTTACACATATATATTCAGTTCTTACACATATATATTCAGTTCTTACTCACATATATTCAGTTCTTACACATATATATTCAGTTCTTACAGTTATATTCAGTTCTTACACATATATATTCAGTTCTTACACATATATATTCAGTTCTTTCACATATATATTCACTTCTTGCGCATATATATTCAGTTCTTACGCATATATGTTCAGTTCTTACACATATATATTCAGTTCTTACGCATATATATTCAGTTCTTACACATATATATTCAGTTCTTACGCATATATATTCAGTTCTTATGCATATATATTCAGTTCTTACGCATATATATTCTGTTCTTAAGCATATATATTCAGTTCTTACGCATATATATTCAGTTCTTACGCGTATATATTCAGTTCTTACGCATATATATTCAGTTCTTACACATATATATTCAGTTCTTACGCATATATATTCAGTACTAATGCATATATATTCAGTTCTTACGCATATATTCAGTTCTTACGCATACATATTTAGTTTTTACGCATATATATTCAGTTATAATGCATATATATTCAGTTCTTACACATATATATTCAGTTATTACACATATATATTCAGTTCTTTCACATATATATTCACTTCTTGCGCAGATATATTCAGTTCTTACGCATATATGTTCAGTTCTTACACATATATATTCAGTTCTTACGCATATATATTCAGCTCTTACGCATATATAATCAGCTCTTACGCATATATATTCAGTTCTAACGCATATATATTCAGCTCTTACGCATATATACTCAGTTCTTACGCATATATATTCAGTTCTCTGAATATATACTCAGTTCTTACACATATATATTCAGTTCTTACACATATATATTCAGTTCGTACACATATATATTCAGTTCTTTCACATATATATTCATTTCTAGCGCATATATATTCAGTTCTTACGCATATATGTTCAGTTCTTACACATATATATTCAGTTCTAACGCATATATATTCAGTTCTTACACATATAATTTAGTTCTTACGCATATATATTCAGTTCTTACACATATATATTCAGTTCTTATGCATATATATTTAGTTCTTACGCATATATATTCAGTTCTTACACATATATATTCAGTTCTTACGCATATATATTCAGTTCTTATGCATATATATTCAGTTCTTACGCATATATTCACTTCTTACTCATAAATATTCAGTTCTTACACATATATATTCAGTTCTTACACATATATATTCAGTTCTTTCGCATATATATTCAGTTCTTACGCATATATATTCAGTTCTTACGCATATATATTCAGTTCTTAGGCATATATATTCAGTTCTTATGCATATATTTTCAGTTCTTACACATATATATTCAGTTCTTACTCATATATATTCAGTTTTTACACATATATATCCAGTTCTTATGCATATATATTCAGTTCTTACACATATATATTCAGTTCTTACACATATATATTTAGTTCTTACGCATATATATTCAGTTCTTATGCATATATTCAGTTCTTACGCATATATATTCAGTTCAGTTTTTACGCATATATATTCAGTTCTTACGCATATATATTCAGCTCTTACACATATATATTCAGTTCTTACACATATATATTCAGTTCTTACACATATATATTCAGTTCTTACACATATATTTTCAGTTCTTACCCATATATATGCAGTTCTTACGCATATATATTCAGTTCTTACGCATATATATTCAGTTCTTACACATATATATTCAGTTCTTACACATATATATTTAGTTCTTAGACATATATATTCATTTCTTACACATATATATTCAGTTCTTACACATATATATTCAGTTCTTACTCACATATATTCAGTTCTTACACATATATATTCAGTTCTTACAGTTATATAATCAGTTCTTACACATATATATTCAGTTCTTACACATATATATTCAGTTCTTTCACATATATATTCACTTCTTGCGCATATATATTCAGTTCTTACGCATATATGTTCAGTTCTTACACATATATATTCAGTTCTTACGCATATATATTCAGTTCTTACACATATATATTCAGTTCTTACGCAAATATATTCAGTTCTTACACATATATATTCAGTTATTACGCATATATATTCAGTGCTTACGCATTTTTATTCAGTTCTTACACATATATATTCAGTTCTTACACATATATATTCAGTTCTTACGCATATATATTCAGTTCTTATGAATATATTCAGTTCTTACGCATATATATTCAGTTCTTACGCATATATATATTCAGTTCTTACGCATATATATTCAGTTTTTACGCATTTATATTCAGTTCTTACGCATATATATTCAGCTCTTACACATATATATTCAGTTCTTACACATATATATTCAGTTCTGACACATATATATTCAGTTCTTACACATATATTTTCAGTTCTTAAGCATATATATGCAGTTCTTACGCATATATATTCAGTTCTTACGCATATATATTCTGTTCTTACGCCTATATATTCAGTTCTTACGCATATATATTCAGTTCTTACGCGTATATATTCAGTTCTTATGCATATATATTCAGTTCTTACACATACATATTCAATTCTTACGCATATATATTCAGTTATAATGCATATATTCAGTTCTTACACATATATATTCACTTCTTGCGCATATATATTCAGTTCTTACGCATATATGTGCAGTTCTTACACATATATATTGAGTTCTTACACATATATATTCAGTTCTTACACATATATATTTAGTTCTTACGCAAATATATTCAGTTCTTACACATATATATTCAGTTCTAACACATATATATTCACTTCTTACGCATATATATTCAGTTCTTACGCATATATATTCAGTTCTTACACATATATATTCAGTTCTTAAACATATATATTCAGTTCTTACACACATATATTCAGTTCTTACGCATATATATTCAGTTCTTACACATATATATTCAGTTCTTACGCAAATATATTCAGTTCTTACACATATATATTCAGTTCTTACGCATATATATTCAGTTCTTACAGATATATTTTCAGTTCTTACACATATATATTCAGTTCTGTCACATATATATTCACTTCTTGCGCATATATATTCAGTTCTTACGCATATATATTCAGTTCTTACACATATATATTCAGTTCTTACACATATATATTTAGTTCTTAGACATATATATTCATTTCTTACACATATATATTCAGTTCTTACACATATATATTCAGTTCTTACTCACATATATTCAGTTCTTACACATATATATTCAGTTCTTACAGTTATATTCAGTTCTTACACATATATATTCAGTTCTTACACATATATATTCAGTTCTTTCACATATATATTCACTTCTTGCGCATATATATTCAGTTCTTACGCATATATGTTCAGTTCTTACACATATATATTCAGTTCTTACGCATATATATTCAGTTCTTACACATATATATTCAGTTCTTACGCATATATATTCAGTTCTTATGCATATATATTCAGTTCTTACGCATATATATTCTGTTCTTACGCATATATATTCAGTTCTTACGCATATATATTCAGTTCTTACGCGTATATATTCAGTTCTTACGCATATATATTCAGTTCTTACACATATATATTCAGTTCTTACGCATATATATTCAGTTCTTATGCATATATATTCAGTTCTTACGCATATATTCAGTTCTTACGCATATATATTTAGTTTTTACGCATATATATTCAGTTATAATGCATATATATTCAGTTCTTACACATATATATTCAGTTATTACACATATATATTCAGTTCTTTCACATATATATTCACTTCTTGCGCATATATATTCAGTTCTTACGCATATATGTTCAGTTCTTACACATATATATTCAGTTCTTACGCATATATATTCAGTTCTTACACATATATATTCAGTTCTTACGCAAATATATTCAGTTCTTACACATATATATTCAGTTCTTACGCATATATATTAAGTGCGTACGCATATATATTCAGTTCTTACACATATATATTCAGTTCTTACACATATATATTCAGTTCTTACGCATATATATTCAGTTCTTATGCATATATTCAGTTCTTACGCATATATATTCAGTTCTTACGCATATATATTCAGTTCTTACGCATATATATTCGGTTCTTACGCATTTATATTCAGTTCTTACGCATATATATTCAGCTCTTACACATATATATTCAGTTCTTACATATATATATTCATTTCTTACACATATAAATTCAGTTCTTACACATATATTTTCAGTTCTTACGCATATATATGCAGTTCTTACGCATATATATTCAGTTCTTACACATATATATTCAGTTCTTACACATATATATTTAGTTCTTACACATATATATTCAGTTCTTACACATATATATTCAGTTCTTACAGATATATATTCAGTTCTTACACATATATATTCAGTTCTTACAGATATATATTCAGTTCTTACACATATATATTCAGTTCTTACACAAATATATTCAGTTCTTTCACATATATATTCACTTCTTGCGCATATATTATCAGTTCTTACGCATATATGTTCAGTTCTTACACATATATATTCAGTTCTTACGCATATTTATACAGTTCTTACACATATATATTCAGTTCTTACGCAAATATATTAAGTTCTTACACATATTTATTCAGTTCTAACGCATATACATTCAGTTCTTATGCATATATATTCAGTTCTTACGCATATATATTCTGTTTTTAAGCCTATATATTCAGTTCTTACGCATATATATTCAGTTCTTACGCGTATATATTCAGTTCTTACGCATATATTCAGTTCTTACACATACATAGTCAGTTCTTACGCATATATATTCAGTTATAATGCATATATTCAGTTCTTACACATATATATTCACTTCTTGCGCATATATATTCAGTTCTTACGCATATATGTTCAGTTCTTACACATATATATTCAGATCTTACGCATATATATTCAGTTCTTACACATATATATTTAGTTCTTACGCAAATATATTCAGTTCTTACACATATATATTCAGTTCTTACACATATATATTCACTTCTTACGCATATATATTCAGTTCTTACGCATATATATTCAGTTCTTACACATATATATTCAGTTCTTAAACATATATATTCAGTTCTTACACACATATATTCAGTTCTTACGCATATATATTCAGTTCTTACACATATATATTCAGTTCTTACGCAAATATATTCAGTTCTTACACATATATATTCAGTTCTTACGCATATATATTCAGTTCTTATGCATAAATATTCAGTTCTTACAGATATATATTCAGTTCTTACACATATATATTCAGTTCTTACACATATATATTCAGTTCTTTCACATATATATTCACTTCTTGCGCATATATATTCAGTTCTTACGCATATATGTTCAGTTCTTACACATATATATTCAGTTCTTACACATATATATTCAGTTCTTACACATATATATTCAGTTCTTACACATATATATTCAGTTCTTACAAATATATTTACTTCTTACGCATATATATTCAGTTTTTACGCATATATGTTCAGTTCTTACACATATATTCAATTCTTACGCATATATGTTCAGTTCTTACACATATATATTGAGTTCTTACGCATATATATTCAGTTCTTACACATATATATTTAGTTCTTACGCAAATATATTCAGTTCTTACACATATATATTCAGTTCTTACACATATATATTCACTTCTTACGCATATATATTCAGTTCTTACGCATATATATTCAGTTCTTACACATATATATTCAGTTCTTAAACATATATATTCAGTTCTTACACACATATATTCAGTTCTTACGCATATATATTCAGTTCTTACACATATATATTCAGTTCTTACGCAAATATATTCAGTTCTTACACATATATATTCAGTTCTTACGCATATATATTCAGTTCGTATGCATATATATTCAGTTCTTACGCATATATATTCAGTTCTTACGCATATATATTCAGTTCTTACGCATATATATTCAGTTCTTACGCATATATATTCAGTTCTTATGCATATATATTCAGTTCTTACGCATATATATTCAGTTCTTACACATTTATATTCAGTTCTTACGCATATATTATCAGTTCTTACGCATATATATTCAGTTCTTACGCATTTATATTCAGTTCTTACGCATATATATTCAGTTCTTACGCATATATATTCAGTTCTTACGCATATATATTCAGTTCTTACACATATATATTCAGTTCTTACACATATATATTCAGTTCTTACACATATATATTCACTTATTACGCATATATATTCAGCTCTTACGCATATATATTCAGCTCTTACACATATATATTCAGTTCTTACACATATATATTCAGTTCTTACACATATATATTCAGTTCTTTCACATATATATTCACTTCTTGCGCATATATATTCAGTTCTTACGCATATATGTTCAGTTCTTACACATATATATTCAGTTCTTACACATATATATTCAGTTCTTACACATATATATTCAGTTCTTACACATATATATTCAGTTCTTACAAATATATTTACTTCTTACGCATATATATTCAGTTTTTACGCATATATGTTCAGTTCTTACACATATATATTCAGTTCTTACACAAATATATTCAGTTCTTTCACATATATATTCAGTTCTTACGCATATATATTCAGTTCTTATGCATATATATTCAGTTCTTACAGATATATATTCAGTTCTTACACATATATATTCAGTTCTTACACATATATATTCAGTTCTTTCACATATATATTCAATTCTTACGCATATATATTCAGTTCTTACACATATATATTCAGTTCTTACGCATATATATTCAGTTCTTAAACATATATATTCAGTTCTTACGCATATATATTCAGTTCTTATGCATATATATTCAGTTCTAACGCATATATATTCAGTTCTTACGCATATATATTCAGTTCTTACGCATATATATTCAGTTCTTACGCATATATATTGAGTTCTTACGCATTTATATTCAGTTATTACACATATATATTTAGTTCTTACGCATATATGTTCAGTTCTTACACATATATTCAATTCTTACGCATATATATTCAGTTCTTACACATATATATTCAGTTCTTATGCATATATATTCAGTTCTTACACATATATATTCAGTTATTATGCATATATATTCAGTTCTTACGCATATATTAAGTTCTTACGCATATATATTCAGTTCTTACGCATATATATTCAGTTCTTACGCATATATATTCAGTTCTTACGCATATATATTCAGTTCTTACGCATATATATTCAGTTCTTATGCATATATATTCAGTTCTTACGCATATATATTCAGTTCTTACACATTTATATTCAGTTCTTACGCATATATTATCAGTTCTTACGCATATATATTCAGTTCTTACGCATTTATATTCAGTTCTTACGCATATATATTCAGTTCTTACGCATATATATTCAGTTCTTACACATATATATTCAGTTCTTACACATATATATTCAGTTCTTACACATATATATTCACTTATTACGCATATATATTCAGCTCTTACGCATATATAATCAGCTCTTACGCATATATATTCAGTTCTAACGCATATATATTCAGCTCTTACGCATATATACTCAGTTCTTACGCATATATATTCAGTTCTCTGAATATATACTCAGTTCTTACACATATATATTCAGTTCTTACACATATATATTCAGTTCTTACACATATATATTCAGTTCTTTCACATATATATTCATTTCTTGCGCATATATATTCAGTTCTTACGCATATATGTTCAGTTCTTACACATATATATTCAGTTCTAACGCATATATATTCAGTTCTTACGCATATATATTCAGTTCTTACACATATATATTCAGTTCTTATGCATATATATTTAGTTCTTACGCATATATATTCAGTTCTTACACATATATATTCAGTTCTTACGCATATATATTCAGTTCTTACGCATATATATTCAGTTCTTACGCATATATTCACTTCTTACTCATAAATATTCAGTTCTTACACATATATATTCAGTTCTTACACATATATATTCAGTTCTTTCTCATATATATTCAGTTCTTACGCATATATATTCAGTTCTTACGCATATATATTCAGTTCTTATGCATATATATTCAGTTCTTATGCATATATTTTCAGTTCTTACACATATATATTCAGTTCTTACTCATATATATTCAGTTTTTACACATATATATCCAGTTCTTACGCATATATATTCAGTTCTTACACATATATATTCAGTTCTTACACATATATATTTAGTTCTTACGCATATATATTCAGTTCTTATGCATATATTCAGTTTTTACGCATATATATTCAGTTCTTACGCATATATATTCAGCTCTTACACATATATATTCAGTTCTTACACATATATATTCAGTTCTTACACATATATATTCAGTTCTTACACATATATTTTCAGTTCTTACCCATAAATATGCAGTTCTTACGCATATATATTCAGTTCTTACGCATATATATTCAGTTCTTACACATATATATTCAGTTCTTACACATATATATTTAGTTCTTAGACATATATATTCATTTCTTACACATGTATATTCAGTTCTTACACATATATATTCAGTTCTTACTCACATATATTCAGTTCTTACACATATATATTCAGTTCTTACAGTTATATATTCAGTTCTTACACATATATATTCAGTTCTTACACATATATATTCAGTTCTTTCACATATATATTCACTTCTTGCGCATATATATTCAGTTTTTACGCATATATGTTCAGTTCTTACACATATATATTCAGTTCTTACGCATATATATTCAGTTCTTACACATATATATTCAGTTCTTACGCATATATATTCAGTTCTTATGCATATATATTCAGTTCTTACGCATATATATTCTGTTCTTACGCATATATATTCAGTTCTTACGCATATATATTCAGTTCTTACGCGTATATATTCAGTTCTTACGCATATATATTCAGTTCTTACACATATATATTCAGTTCTTACGCATATATATTCAGTTCTTATGCATATATTTTCAGTTCTTACGCATATATTCAGTTCTTACGCATATATATTCAGTTATAATGCATATATATTCTGTTCTTACACATAAATATTCAGTTCTTACACATATATATTCAGTTCTTTCACATATATATTCACTGCTTGCGCATATATATTCAGTTCTTACGCATATATGTTCAGTTCTTACACATATATATTCAGTTCTTACGCATATATATTCAGTTCTTACACATATATATTCAGTTCTTACGCAAATATATTTAGTTCTTACACATATATATTCAGTTCTTACGCATATATATTCAGTTCTTACGCATATATATTCAGTTCTTACACATATATATTCAGTTCTTACGCATATATATTCAGTTCTTACGCATATATATTCAAATCTTACGCGTATATATTCAGTTCTTACGCATATATATTCAGTTCTTACCGTATATATTCAGTTCTTACGCATATATATTCAGTTCTTACGCATATATATTCAGTTCTTACGCATATATATTCAGTTCTTACGCGTATATATTCAGTTCTTACGCATATATATTCAGTTCTTACACATATATATTCAGTTCTTACGCATATATATTCAGTTCTTACACATATATATTCAGTTCTTACGCAAATATATTCAGTTCTTACACATATATATTCAGTTCTTACGCATATATATTAAGTGCGTACGCATATATATTCAGTTCTTACACATATATATTCAGTTCTTACACATATATATTCAGTTCTTACGCATATATATTCAGTTCTTATGCATATATTCAGTTCTTACGCATATATATTCAGTTCTTACGCATATATATTCAGTTCTTACGCATATATATTCGGTTCTTACGCATTTATATTCAGTTCTTACGCATATATATTCAGCTCTTACACATATATATTCAGTTCTTACATATATATATTCATTTCTTACACATATATATTCAGTTCTTACACATATATTTTCAGTTCTTACGCATATATATGCAGTTCTTACGCATATATATTCAGTTCTTACACATATATATTCAGTTCTTACACATATATATTTAGTTCTTACACATATATATTCAGTTCTTACACATATATATTCAGTTCTTACTCACATATATTCAGTTCTTACACATATATATTCAGTTCTTACAGATATATATTCAGTTCTTACACATATATATTCAGTTCTTACACAAATATATTCAGTTCTTTCACATATATATTCACTTCTTGCGCATATATATTCAGTTCTTACGCATATATGTTCAGTTCTTACACATATATATTCAGTTCTTACGCATATTTATACAGTTCTTACACATATATATTCAGTTCTTACGCAAATATATTAAGTTCTTACACATATTTATTCAGTTCTAACGCATATACATTCAGTTCTTATGCATATATATTCAGTTCTTACGCATATATATTCTGTTCTTAAGCCTATATATTCAGTTCTTACGCATATATATTCAGTTCTTACGCGTATATATTCAGTTCTTACGCATATATTCAGTTCTTACACATACATAGTCAGTTCTTACGCATATATATTCAGTTATAATGCATATATTCAGTTCTTACACATATATATTCACTTCTTGCGCATATATATTCAGTTCTTACGCATATATGTTCAGTTCTTACACATATATATTCAGTTCTTACGCATATATATTCAGTTCTTACACATATATATTTAGTTCTTACGCAAATATATTCAGTTCTTACACATATATATTTAGTTCTTACACATATATATTCACTTCTTACGCATATATATTCAGTTCTTACGCATATATATTCAGTTCTTACACATATATATTCAGTTCTTAAACATATATATTCAGTTCTTACACACATATATTCAGTTCTTACGCATATATATTCAGTTCTTACACATATATATTCAGTTCTTACGCAAATATATTCAGTTCTTACACATATATATTCAGTTCTTACGCATATATATTCAGTTCTTATGCATAAATATTCAGTTCTTACAGATATATATTCAGTTCTTACACATATATATTCAGTTCTTACACATATATATTCAGTTCTTTCACATATATATTCACTTCTTGCGCATATATATTCAGTTCTTACGCATATATGTTCAGTTCTTACACATATATATTCAGTTCTTACACATATATATTCAGTTCTTACACATATATATTCAGTTCTTACACATATATATTCAGTTCTTACAAATATATTTACTTCTTACGCATATATATTCAGTTTTTACGCATATATGTTAAGTTCTCACACATATATTCAATTCTTACGCATATATGTTCAGTTCTTACACATATATATTGAGTTCTTACGCATATATATTCAGTTCTTACACATATATATTTAGTTCTTACGCAAATATATTCAGTTCTTACACATATATATTCAGTTCTTACACATATATATTCACTTCTTACGCATATATATTCAGTTCTTACGCATATATATTCAGTTCTTACACATATATATTCAGTTCTTAAACATATATATTCAGTTCTTACACACATATATTCAGTTCTTACGCATATATATTCAGTTCTTACACATATATATTCAATTCTTACGCAAATATATTCAGTTCTTACACATATATATTCAGTTCTTACGCATATATATTCAGTTCTTATGCATATATATTCAGTTCTTACAGATATATATTCAGTTCTTACACATATATATTCAGTTCTTACACATATATATTCAGTTCTTTCACATATATATTCACTTCTTGCGCATATATATTCAGTTCTTACGCATATATGTTCAGTTCTTACACATATATATTCAGTTCTTACACATATATATTCAGTTCTTACACATATATATTCAGTTCTTACACATATATATTCAGTTCTTACAAATATATTTACTTCTTACGCATATATATTCAGTTTTTACGCATATATGTTCAGTTCTTACACATATATATTCAGTTCTTACACATATATATTCAGTTCTTTCACATATATATTCAGTTCTTACGCATATATATTCAGTTCTTATGCATATATATTCAGTTCTTACAGATATATATTCAGTTCTTACACATATATATTCAGTTCTTACACATATATATTCAGTTCTTTCACATATATATTCAATTCTTACGCATATATATTCAGTTCTAACACATATATATTCAGTTCTTACGCATATATATTCAGTTCTTAAACATATATATTCAGTTCTTACGCATTTATCAGTTCTTATGCATATATATTCAGTTCTAACGCATATATATTCAGTTCTTACGCATATATATTCAGTTCTTACGCATATATATTCAGTTCTTACGCATATATATTCAGTTCTTACGCATTTATATTCAGTTATTACACATATATATTTAGTTCTTACGCATATATGTTCAGTTCTTACACATATATTCAATTCTTACGCATATATATTCAGTTCTTACACATATATATTCAGTTCTTACGCATATATATTCAGTTCTTACACATATATATTCAGTTCTTATGCATATATATTCAGTTCTTACGCATATATATTCAGTTCTTACGCATATATATTCAGTTCTTACGCATATATATTCAGTTCTTACGCATATATATTCAGTTCTTACGCATATATATTCAGTTCTTACGCATATATATTCAGTTCTTATGCATATATATTCAGTTCTTACGCATATATATTCAGTTCTTACACATTTATATTCAGTTCTTACGCATATATTATCAGTTCTTACGCATATATATTCAGTTCTTACGCATTTATATTCAGTTCTTACGCATATATATTCAGTTCTTACGCATATATATTCAGTTCTTACACATATAAATTCAGTTCTTACACATATATATTCAGTTCTTACACATATATATTCAGTTCTTACACATATATATTCACTTATTACGCATATATATTCAGCTCTTACGCATATATAATCAGCTCTTACGCATATATATTCAGTTCTAACGCATATATATTCAGCTCTTACGCATATATACTCAGTTCTTACGCATATATATTCAGTTCTCTGAATATATACTCAGTTCTTACACATATATATTCAGTTCTTACACATATATATTCAGTTCTTACACATATATATTCAGTTCTTTCACATATATATTCATTTCTTGCGCATATATATTCAGTTCTTACGCATATATGTTCAGTTCTTACACATATATATTCAGTTCTAACGCATATATATTCAGTTCTTACGCATATATATTCAGTTCTTACACATATATATTCAGTTCTTATGCATATATATTTAGTTCTTACGCATATATATTCAGTTCTTACACATATATATTCAGTTCTTACGCATATATATTCAGTTCTTACGCATATATATTCAGTTCTTACGCATATATTCACTTCTTACTCATACATATTCAGTTCTTACACATATATATTCAGTTTTTACACATATATATTCAGTTCTTTCGCATATATATTCAGTTCTTACGCATATATATTCAGTTCTTACGCATATATATTCAGTTCTTATGCATATATATTCAGTTCTTATGCATATATTTTCAGTTCTTACACATATATATTCAGTTCTTACTCATATATATTCAGTTTTTACACATATATATCCAGTTCTTACGCATATATATTCAGTTCTTACACATATATATTCAGTTCTTACACATATATATTTAGTTCTTACGCATATATATTCAGTTCTTATGCATATATTCAGTTTTTACGCATATATATTCAGTTCTTACGCATATATATTCAGCTCTTACACATATATATTCAGTTCTTACACATATATATTCAGTTCTTACACATATATATTCAGTTCTTTCACATATATATTCAATTCTTACGCATATATATTCAGTTCTAACACATATATATTCAGTTCTTACGCATATATATTCAGTTCTTAAACATATATATTCAGTTCTTACGCATTTATCAGTTCTTATGCATATATATTCAGTTCTAACGCATATATATTCAGTTCTTACGCATATATATTCAGTTCTTACGCATATATATTCAGTTCTTACGCATATATATTCAGTTCTTACGCATTTATATTCAGTTATTACACATATATATTTAGTTCTTACGCATATATGTTCAGTTCTTACACATATATTCAATTCTTACGCATATATATTCAGTTCTTACACATATATATTCAGTTCTTACGCATATATATTCAGTTCTTACACATATATATTCAGTTCTTATGCATATATATTCAGTTCTTACGCATATATATTCAGTTCTTACGCATATATATTCAGTTCTTACGCATATATATTCAGTTCTTACGCATATATATTCAGTTCTTACGCATATATATTCAGTTCTTACGCATATATATTCAGTTCTTATGCATATATATTCAGTTCTTACGCATATATATTCAGTTCTTACACATTTATATTCAGTTCTTACGCATATATTATCAGTTCTTATGCATATATATTCAGTTCTTACGCATTTATATTCAGTTCTTACGCATATATATTCAGTTCTTACGCATATATATTCAGTTCTTACACATATAAATTCAGTTCTTACACATATATATTCAGTTCTTACACATATATATTCAGTTCTTACACATATATATTCACTTATTACGCATATATATTCAGCTCTTACGCATATATAATCAGCTCTTACGCATATATATTCAGTTCTAACGCATATATATTCAGCTCTTACGCATATATACTCAGTTCTTACGCATATATATTCAGTTCTCTGAATATATACTCAGTTCTTACACATATATATTCAGTTCTTACACATATATATTCAGTTCTTACACATATATATTCAGTTCTTTCACATATATATTCATTTCTTGCGCATATATATTCAGTTCTTACGCATATATGTTCAGTTCTTACACATATATATTCAGTTCTAACGCATATATATTCAGTTCTTACGCATATATATTCAGTTCTTACACATATATATTCAGTTCTTATGCATATATATTTAGTTCTTACGCATATATATTCAGTTCTTACACATATATATTCAGTTCTTACGCATATATATTCAGTTCTTACGCATATATATTCAGTTCTTACGCATATATTCACTTCTTACTCATACATATTCAGTTCTTACACATATATATTCAGTTTTTACACATATATATTCAGTTCTTTCGCATATATATTCAGTTCTTACGCATATATATTCAGTTCTTACGCATATATATTCAGTTCTTATGCATATATATTCAGTTCTTATGCATATATTTTCAGTTCTTACACATATATATTCAGTTCTTACTCATATATATTCAGTTTTTACACATATATATCCAGTTCTTACGCATATATATTCAGTTCTTACACATATATATTCAGTTCTTACACATATATATTTAGTTCTTACGCATATATATTCAGTTCTTATGCATATATTCAGTTTTTACGCATATATATTCAGTTCTTACGCATATATATTCAGCTCTTACACATATATATTCAGTTCTTACACATATATATTCAGTTCTTACACATATATATTCAGTTCTTACACATATATTTTCAGTTCTTACCCATATATATGCCGTTCTTACGCATATATATTCAGTTCTTACGCATATATATTCAGTTCTTACACATATATATTCAGTTCTTACACATATATATTTAGTTCTTAGACATATATATTCATTTCTTACACATGTATATTCAGTTCTTACACATATATATTCAGTTCTTACTCACATATATTCAGTTCTTACACATATATATTCAGTTCTTACAGTTATATATTCAGTTCTTACACATATATATTCAGTTCTTACACATATATATTCAGTTCTTTCACATATATATTCACTTCTTGCGCATATATATTCAGTTTTTACGCATATATGTTCAGTTCTTACACATATATATTCAGTTCTTACGCATATATATTCAGTTCTTACACATATATATTCAG
>JAWPHD010023913.1:0-20757 GCA_037043455.1 Cyrtodaria siliqua
GCATATATATTCAGTTCTTACACATATATATTCAGTTCTTACACATATATATTCAGTTCTTACACATATATATTCAGTTCTTACGCATATATATTCAGTTCTTACACATATTTATTCAGTTCTTACGCATATATATTCCGTTCTTACGCATATATATTCCGTTCTTACGCATATATATTCAGTTCTTACGCATATATATTCAGTTTTTACACATATATATTCAGTTCTTACGCATAAATATTCAGTTATAACGCATATATATTCAGTCCTTACGCATATATATTCAGTTATTACGCATAGATATTCAGTTCTTACACATATATATTCAGTTCTTACGCATATATATTCAGTTTTTACGCATATATATTCAGTTCTTACGTATATATTTTCAGTTCTTACACATATATATTCAGTTCTTACACATATATATTCAGTTCTGATGCATATATATTCCGTTCTTACACATATATATTCAGTTCTGACACATATATATTCCGTTCTTACACATATATATTCAGTTCTTACGCATATATATTCAGTTCTTACACATATATATTCAGTTCTTACACATGTATATTCAGTTCTTACGCATATATATTCAGTTCTTACACATATATATTCAGATTTTACACATATATATTCAGGTCTTACACATATGTATTCAGTTCTAACACATATATATTCAGTTCTTACGCATATATATTCCGTTCTTACGCATATATATTCAGTTCTTACGCATATATATTCATCTCGTACACATATATATTCAGCTCTTACGCATATATAGTCAGTTCTTACGCATATATATTCAGTTCTTACTCATATATATTCAGTTCTTACGCTTATATATTCAGTTCTTACGCATATATAATCCGTTCTTACGCATATATATTTAGTTCTTACGCATATATATTCAGTTCTGACGCATATATATTCAGTTCTTACGCATATATATTCAGTTCTTACACATATATATTCAGTTCTTACGCATATATATTCAGTTCTTACGCATATATATTCAGTTATTACACATATATATTCAGTTCTTACGCATATATACTCCGTTCTTACACATATATATTCAGTCCTTACGCATATATATTCAGTTCTTACGCTTATATATTCAGTTCTTACACATGTATATTCAGTACTTACGCATATATATTCAGTTCTTACACATATATATTCAGATTTTACACATATATATTCAGGTCTTACACATATATATTCAGTACTAACACATATATATTCATTTCTTACGCATATATATTCCGTTCTTACGCATATATATTCAGTTCTTACGCATATATATTCATCTCTTGCACATATATATTCAGCTCTTACGCATATATATTCAGTTCTTACGCATATATATTCAGTTCTTACTCATATATATTCAGTTCTTACGCATATATATTCCGTTCAATCAAATATATATATTCAGTTCTTACGCTTATATATTCAGTTCTTACGCATATATATTCCGTTCTTACGCATATATATTTAGTTCTTACGCATATATATTCAGTTCTTACGCATATATATTCAGTTCTTACGCATATATATTCAGTTCTTACGCATATATATTCAGTTCTTACGCATATATATTCAGTTATTACACATATATATTTAGTTCTTACGCATATATATTCAGATCTTACATATATATATTCAGTTCTTATACATTATATTCAGTTCTTACACATATATATTCAGTTCTTACGCATATATATTCAGTTCTTACACATATATATTCAGTTCTTACGCATATATATTCAGTTATTACACATATATATTCAGTTCTTACACCAATATATTCAGTTCTTACGCATATATATTCCGTTCTTACGCATATATATTCCGTTCTCATATATATTCCGTTCTTACGCATATATATTCAGTTCTTACTCATATATATTCCGTTCTTACACATATATATTCCGTTCTAACGCATATATATTCAGATTTTACGCATATATATTCAGTTCTTACGCATATATATTCAGTTCTTACACATATATATTCAGTTCTTACACATATATATTCAGTTCTTACGCATATATATTCAGTTCTTACGCATATATATTCAATTCTTATGCATATATATTCAGTTCTTACACATGTATATTCAGTTCTTACACATATATATTCAGTTCTTACACATATTTATTCAGTTTTTACACATATATATTCAGGTCTTACAAATATATATTCAGTTCTAACACATATATATTCAGTTCTTACGCATATATATTCCGTTCTTACGCATATATATTCAGTTCTTACGCATATATATTCAGTTCTTACACATATATATTCAGCTCTTACGCATATATATTCAGTTCTTACGCATATATATTCAGTTCTTACGCATATATATTCAGTTCTTACACATATATATTCAGTTCTTACGCATATATATTCCGTTCTTACGCATATATATTCAGTTCTTAGTCATATATATTCAGTTCTTACGCATATATATTCAGTTATTACGTATATATATTCAGTACTTACGCATATATATTCAGTTATTACGCATTTATATTCAGTTCTTACACATATATATTCAGTTCTTACGCATATATATTCAGTTTTTACTCATATATATTCAGTTCTTACGCATATATATTCCGTTCTATCAAATATATATTTTCAGTTCATACGCATATATATTCAGTTCTTACGCATATATATTCCGTTCTTACGCATATATATATAGTTCTTACGCATATATATTCAGTTCTTACGCATATATATTCAGTTCTTACGCATATATATTGAGTTCTTACACATATATATTCAGTTCTTACGCATATATATTCAGTTCTTACACATATATATTCAGTTATTTCGCATATATATTCCGTTCTTACACATATATATTCAGTTCTTACGCATATATATTCCGTTCTTACGCATATATTCAGTTCTTACGCATATATATTCCGTTCTTACGCATATATATTCAGTTCTTACACATATATATTCAGTTCTTACACATATATTATCAGTTCTTACACATATATATTCAGTTCTTACGCATATATATTTAGTTCTTACACATATATATTCAGTTCTTACGCATATATATTCAGTTATTACACATATATATTCAGTCCTTACACATATATATTCAGTTTTTACGCATATATATTTCCGTTCTTACACATATATATTCCGTTCTAACGCATATATATTCAGTTTTTACGCATATATATTCAGTTCTTACGTATATATATTCAGTTCTTACACATATATATTCAGTTCTTACACATATATATTCAGTTCTGATGCATATATATTCCGTTCTTACACATATATATTCAGTTCTGACGCATATATATTCCGTTCTTACACATATATATTCAGTTCTTACGCATATATATTCAGTTCTTACACATATATATTCAGTTCTTACACATATATATTCAGTTCTTACGCATATATATTCAGTTCTTACACATATATATTCAGTTCTTACACATATATATTCAGTTCTTACGCATATATATTCAATTCTTATGCATATATATTCAGTTCTTACACATGTATATTCAGTTCTTACGCATATATATTCAGTTCTTACACATATATATTCAGTTTTTACACATATATATTCAGGTCTTACAAATATATATTCAGTTCTAACACATATATATTCAGTTCTTACGCATATATATTCCGTTCTTACGCATATATATTCAGTTCTTACGCATATATATTCATTTCTTACACATATATATTCAGCTCTTACGCATATATATTCAGTTCTTACGCATATATATTCAGTTCTTACGCATATATATTCAGTTCTTACACATATATATTCAGTTCTTACGCATATATATTCGTTCTTACGCATATATATTCAGTTCTTAGTCATATATATTCAGTTCTTACGCATATATATTCAGTTATTACGTATATATATTCAGTACTTACGCATATATATTCAGTTATTACGCATATATATTCAGTTCTTACACATATATATTCAGTTCTTACGCATATATATTCAGTTTTTACTCATATATATTCAGTTCTTACGCATATATATTCCGTTCTATCAAATATATATATTCAGTTCTTACGCATATATATTCAGTTCTTACGCATATATATTCCGTTCTTACGCATATATATTTAGTTCTTACGCATATATATTCAGTTCTTACGCATATATATTCAGTTCTTACGCATATATATTCTGTTCTTACGCATATATATTCAGTTCTTACGCATATATATTCATTTCTTACACATATATATTCAGTTCTTACGCATAAATATTCCGTTCTATCAAATATATATATTCAGTTCTTACGCATATATATTCAGTTCTTACGCATATATATTCCGTTCTTACGCATATATATTTAGTTCTTACGCATATATATTCAGTTCTTACGCATATATATTCAGTTCTTACACATATATATTCAGTTCTTACACATATATATTCAGTTCTGATGCATATATATTCCGTTCTTACACATATATATTCAGTTCTGACACATATATATTCCGTTCTTACACATATATATTCAGTTCTTACGCATATATATTCAGTTCTTACACATATATATTCAGTTCTTACACATATATATTCAGTTCTTACGCATATATATTCAGTTCTTACACATATATATTCAGATTTTTACACATATATATTCAGGTCTTACACATATGTATTCAGTTCTAACACATATATATTCAGTTCTTACGCATATATATTCCGTTCTTACGCATATATATTCAGTTCTTACGCATATATATTCATCTCGTACACATATATATTCAGCTCTTACGCATATATATTCAGTTCTTACGCATATATATTCAGTTTCTTACTCATATATATTTAGTTCTTACGCTTATATATTCAGTTCTTACGCATATATAATCCGTTCTTACGCATATATATTTAGTTCTTACGCATATATATTCAGTTCTTACGCATATATATTCAGTTCTTACGCATATATATTCAGTTCTTACACATATATATTCAGTTCTTACGCATATATATTCAGTTCTTACGCATATATATTCAGTTATTACACATATATATTCAGTTCTTACGCATATATACTCCGTTCTTACACATATATATTCAGTCCTTACGCATATATATTCAGTTCTTACGCTTATATATTCAGTTCTTACACATGTATATTCAGTTTCTTACGCATATATATTCAGTTCTTACACATATATATTCAGATTTTTACACATATATATTCAGGTCTTACACATATATATTCAGTTCTAACACATATATATTCAGTTCTTACGCATATATATTCATCTCTTGCACATATATATTCAGCTCTTACGCATATATATTCAGTTCTTACGCATATATATTCAGTTCTTACTCATATATATTCAGTTCTTACGCATATATATATTCCGTTCTATCAAATATATATATTCAGTTTCTTACGCTTATATATTCAGTTCTTACGCATATATATTCCGTTCTTACGCATATATATTTAGTTCTTACGCATATATATTCAATTCTTACGCATATATATTCAGTTCTTACGCATATATATTCAGTTCTTACGCATATATATTCAGTTCTTACGCATATATATTCAGTTCTTACACATATATATTCAGTTCTTACGCATATATATTCCATTCTTACGCATATATATTCAGTTCTTACGCATATATATTCCGTTCTTACGCATATATATTCAGTTTTTACGCATATATATTCAGTTCTTACGTATATATATTCAGTTCTTACACATATATATTCAGTTCTTACACATATATATTCAGTTCTTACACATATATATTCAGTTCTGATGCATATATATTCCGTTCTTACACATATATATTCAGTTCTGACGCATATATATTCCGTTCTTACACATATATATTCAGTTCTTACGCATATATATATCATTTCTGACGCATATATATTCCGTTCTTACACATATATATTCAGTTCTAACACATATATATTCAGTTCTTACGCATATATATTCAGTTCTTACGCATATATATTCATCTCTTACGCATATATACTCAGCTCTTACGCATATAATATTCAGCTCTTACGCATATATATTCAGTTCTTACGCATATATATTCAGTTCTTACGCATATATATTCAGTTCTTACGCATATATATTTAGTTCTGACGCATACATATTCAGTTCTTAGGCATATATATTCAGTTCTTACGCATATATATTCAGTTCTTACGCATATATATTCCGTTCTTACGCATATATATTCAGTTCTTACGCATATATATTCAGTTCTTACGCATATATATTCAGTTCTAACGCATATATATTCCGTTCTTACGCATATTCTTACACATGTATATTAAGTTCTTATGCATATATATTCAGTTCTTACGCATATATATTCAGTTCTTACGCATATATATTCAGTTCTTACACATATATATTCAGTTCTTACGCATATATATTCCGTTCTTACGCATATATATTCAGTTCTTACGCATATATATTCCGTTCTTACGCATATATATTCAGTTTTTACGCATATATATTCAGTTCTTACGTATATATATTCAGTTCTTACACATATATATTCAGTTCTTACACATATATATTCAGTTCTGATGCATATATATTCCGTTCTTACACATATATATTCAGTTCTGACGCATATATATTCCGTTCTTACACATATATATTCAGTTCTTACGCATATATATTCATTTCTGACGCATATATATTCCGTTCTTACACATATATTTTCAGTTCTAACACATATATATTCAGTTCTTACGCATATATATTCAGTTCTTACGCATATATATTCATCTCTTACGCATATATACTCAGCTCTTACGCATATAATATTCAGCTCTTACGCATATATATTCAGTTCTTACGCATATATATTCAGTTCTTACGCATATATATTCAGTTCTTACGCATATATATTTAGTTCTGACGCATACATATTCAGTTCTTAGGCATATATATTCAGTTCTTACGCATATATATTCAGTTCTTACGCATATATATTCCGTTCTTACGCATATATATTCAGTTCTTACGCATATTTATTCAGTTCTTACGCATATATATTCAGTTCTAACGCATATATATTCCGTTCTTACGCATATATATTCAGTTCTTACGCATATATATTCAGTTCTTACGCATATATATTCATCTCTTACGCATATATATTCAGCTCTTACGCATATAATATTCAGCTCTTACGCATATATATTCAGTTCTTACGCATATATATTCAGTTCTTACGCATATATATTCAGTTCTTACGCATATATATGCAGTTCTTACACATATATATTCAGTTCTTACACATATATATTTAGTTCTTACGCATATATATTCAGTTCTTACACATATATATTCAGTTCTTACGCATATATATTCAGTTCTTACACATGTATATTCAGTTCTTACACATATATATTCAGTTCTTACACATATATATTCAGTTTTTACACATATATATTCAGGTCTTACACATATATATTCAGTTATAACACATATATATTCAGTTCTTACGCATATATATTCCGTTCTTACGCATATATATTCAGTTCTTACGCATATATATTCATCTCTTACACATATATATTCAGCTCTTAAGCATATATATTCAGTTCTTAGGCATATATATTCAGTTCTTACACATATATATTCAGTTCTTACGCATATATATTCAGTTCTTAGGCATATATATTCAGTTCTTACGCATATATATTCCGTTCATACGCATATATATTTCGTTCTTACGCATATATATTCAGTTCTTACGCACATATATTCAGGTCTTACACATATATATCCAGTTCTAACACATATATATTCAGTTCTTACGCATATATATTCCGTTCTTACGCATATATATTCATCTCTTACACATATATATTCAGTTCTTACACATATATATTCAGTTCTTACGCATATATATTCAGTTCTTAGGCATATATATTCAGTTATTACACATATATATTCAGTTATTACGCATATATATTCAGTTCTTAGGCATATATATTCAGTTCTTACCCATATATTCCGTTCTTACGCATATATATTCAGTTCTTACGCATATATAATCACTTCTTACGCATATATATTCAGTTCTTACGCATATATATTCAGTTCTTACGCATACATATTCAGTTCTTACGCATATATGTTCAGTTCTTACGCATATATTTTCAGTTCTTACACATATATATTCCGTTCTTACGCATATATATTCCGTTCTTACGCATATATATTCAGTTCTTACGCATATATATTCAGTTCTTACGTATTTATATTCAGTTCTTACACATATATATTCAGTTCTTACACATATATATTCAGTTCTTACACATATATATTCAGTTCTGATGCATATATATTCCGTTCTTACACATATATATTCAGTTCTGACGCATACATATTGCGTTCTTACACATATATATTCAGTTCTTACACATATATATTCAGTTCTTACGCATATATATTCAGTTCTTACGCGTATATACTCAGTTCTTACACATATATATTCAGTTCTGATGCATATATATTCCGTTCTTACACATATATATTCAGTTCTGACGCATATATATTCCGATCTTACACATATATATTCAGTTCTTACGCATATATATTCAGTTCTTACGCATATATATTCAGTTCTTACGCATATATATTCAGTTCTTACACATATATATTTAGTTCTTACGCATATATATTCAGTTCTTACGCATATATATTCAGTTCTTATGCATATATATTCAGTTCTTACACATGTATATTCAGTTCTTACGCATGTATATTCAGTTCTTACGCATGTATATTCAGTTTTTACGCATATATATTCAGGTCTTACACATATATATTCAGTTCTAACACATATATATTCAGTTCTTACGCATATATATTCAGTTCTTACGCATATATATTCATCTCTTACGCATATATATTCAGCTCTTACGCATATATATTCAGTTCTTACGCATATATATTCAGTTCTTACGCATATATATTCTGTTCTTACGCATATATATTCAGTTCTGACGCATATATATTCAGTTCTGATGCATATATATTCCGTTCTTACACATATATATTCAGTTCTGACGCATTATATTCCGTTCTTACACATATATATTCAGTTCTTACGCATATATATTCAGTTCTTACGCATATATATTCATCTCTTACGCATATATATTCAGCTCTTACGCATATAATATTCAGCTCTTACGCATATATATTCAGTTCTTACGCATATATATTCAGTTCTTACGCATATATATTCAGTTCTTACGCATATATATTTAGTTCTGACGCATATATATTCAGTTCTTAGGCATATATATTCAGTTCTTACGCATATATATTCAGTTCTTATGCATATATATTCCGTTCTTACGCATATATATTCAGTTCTTACGCATATATATTCAGTTCTTACGCATATATATTCAGTTCTTACGCATATATATTCCGTTCTTACGCATATATATTCAGTTCTTACGCATATATTCCGTTCTTACGCATATATTCCGTTCTTACGCATATATATTCAGTTCTTACGCATATATATTCAGTTCTTACGCATATATGTTCAGTTCTTACGCATATAGGTTCAGTTCTTACGCATATATATTCAGTTCTTACGCATATATATTCAGTTCTTACACATATATGTTCAGTTCTTACGCATATATATTCAGTTCTTACGCATATATATTCAGTTCTTAGGCATATATATTCAGTTCTTACGCATATATATTCCGTTCATACGCATATATATTTCGTTCTTACGCATATATATTCAGTTCTTACGCATATATGTTCAGTTCTTACGCATATATATTCAGTTCTTACGCATATATATTCAGTTCTTACGCATATATATTCCGTTCTTACGCATATATATTCAGTTCTTACGTATATATATTCAGTTCTTACACATATATATTCAGTTCTTACATATATATATTCAGTTCTTACACATATATATTCAGTTCTGATGCATATATATTCCGTTCTTACACATATATATTCAGTTCTTACGCATATATATTCAGTTCTTACGCATATATATTCAGTTCTTACGCATATATATTCAGTTCTTACACATATATATTCAGTTCTTACACATATATATTCAGTTCTGATGCATATATATTCCGTTCTTACACATATATATTCAGTTCTGACGCATTATATTCCGTTCTTACACATATATATTCAGTTCTTACGCATATATATTCAGTTCTTACACATATATATTCAGTTCTTACGCATATATTCCGTTCTTACGCATATATTCCGTTCTTACGCATATATATTCAGTTCTTACGCATATATATTCAGTTCTTACGCATATATGTTCAGTTCTTACGCATATAGGTTCAGTTCTTACGCATATATATTCAGTTCTTACGCATATATATTCAGTTCTTACACATATATGTTCAGTTCTTACGCATATATATTCAGTTCTTACGCATATATATTCAGTTCTTAGGCATATATATTCAGTTCTTACGCATATATATTCCGTTCATACGCATATATATTTCGTTCTTACGCATATATATTCAGTTCTTACGCATATATGTTCAGTTCTTACGCATATATATTCAGTTCTTACACATATATATTCAGTTCTTATGCATATATATTCCGTTCTTACACATATATATTCAGTTCTTACAATATTCAGTTCTTACACATATATATTCAGTTCTTACACATATATATTCAGTTCTTACGCATATATATTCAGTTCTTACGCATATATATTCAGTTCTTACGCACATATATTCAGGTCTTACACATATATATCCAGTTCTAACACATATATATTCAGTTCTTACGCATATATATTCCGTTCTTACGCATATATATTCATCTCTTACACATATATATTCAGTTCTTACACATATATATTCAGTTCTTACGCATATATATTCAGTTCTTAGGCATATATATTCAGTTATTACGCATATATATTCAGTTATTACGCATATATATTCAGTTCTTAGGCATATATATTCAGTTCTTACCCATATATTCCGTTCTTACGCATATATATTCAGTTCTTACGCATATATAATCACTTCTTACGCATATATATTCAGTTCTTACGCATATATATTCAGTTCTTACGCATACATATTCAGTTCTTACGCATATATGTTCAGTTCTTACGCATATATTTTCAGTTCTTACACATATATATTCCGTTCTTACGCATATATATTCCGTTCTTACGCATATATATTCAGTTCTTACGCATATATATTCAGTTCTTACGTATTTATATTCAGTTCTTACACATATATATTCAGTTCTTACACATATATATTCAGTTCTTACACATATATATTCAGTTCTGATGCATATATATTCCGTTCTTACACATATATATTCAGTTCTGACGCATACATATTGCGTTCTTACACATATATATTCAGTTCTTACACATATATATTCAGTTCTTACGCATATATATTCAGTTCTTACGCGTATATACTCAGTTCTTACACATATATATTCAGTTCTGATGCATATATATTCCGTTCTTACACATATATATTCAGTTCTGACGCATATATATTCCGATCTTACACATATATATTCAGTTCTTACGCATATATATTCAGTTCTTACGCATATATATTCAGTTCTTACGCATATATATTCAGTTCTTACACATATATATTTAGTTCTTACGCATATATATTCAGTTCTTACGCATATATATTCAGTTCTTATGCATATATATTCAGTTCTTACACATGTATATTCAGTTCTTACGCATGTATATTCAGTTCTTACGCATGTATATTCAGTTTTTACGCATATATATTCAGGTCTTACACATATATATTCAGTTCTAACACATATATATTCAGTTCTTACGCATATATATTCAGTTCTTACGCATATATATTCATCTCTTACGCATATATATTCAGCTCTTACGCATATATATTCAGTTCTTACGCATATATATTCAGTTCTTACGCATATATATTCTGTTCTTACGCATATATATTCAGTTCTGACGCATATATATTCAGTTCTGATGCATATATATTCCGTTCTTACACATATATATTCAGTTCTGACGCATTATATTCCGTTCTTACACATATATATTCAGTTCTTACGCATATATATTCAGTTCTTACGCATATATATTCATCTCTTACGCATATATATTCAGCTCTTACGCATATAATATTCAGCTCTTACGCATATATATTCAGTTCTTACGCATATATATTCAGTTCTTACGCATATATATTCAGTTCTTACGCATATATATTTAGTTCTGACGCATATATATTCAGTTCTTAGGCATATATATTCAGTTCTTACGCATATATATTCAGTTCTTATGCATATATATTCCGTTCTTACGCATATATATTCAGTTCTTACGCATATATATTCAGTTCTTACGCATATATATTCAGTTCTTACGCATATATATTCCGTTCTTACGCATATATATTCAGTTCTTACGCATATATTCCGTTCTTACGCATATATTCCGTTCTTACGCATATATATTCAGTTCTTACGCATATATATTCAGTTCTTACGCATATATGTTCAGTTCTTACGCATATAGGTTCAGTTCTTACGCATATATATTCAGTTCTTACGCATATATATTCAGTTCTTACACATATATGTTCAGTTCTTACGCATATATATTCAGTTCTTACGCATATATATTCAGTTCTTAGGCATATATATTCAGTTCTTACGCATATATATTCCGTTCATACGCATATATATTTCGTTCTTACGCATATATATTCAGTTCTTACGCATATATGTTCAGTTCTTACGCATATATATTCAGTTCTTACGCATATATATTCAGTTCTTACGCATATATATTCCGTTCTTACGCATATATATTCAGTTCTTACGTATATATATTCAGTTCTTACACATATATATTCAGTTCTTACATATATATATTCAGTTCTTACACATATATATTCAGTTCTGATGCATATATATTCCGTTCTTACACATATATATTCAGTTCTTACGCATATATATTCAGTTCTTACGCATATATATTCAGTTCTTACGCATATATATTCAGTTCTTACACATATATATTCAGTTCTTACACATATATATTCAGTTCTGATGCATATATATTCCGTTCTTACACATATATATTCAGTTCTGACGCATTATATTCCGTTCTTACACATATATATTCAGTTCTTACGCATATATATTCAGTTCTTACACATATATATTCAGTTCTTACGCATATATTCCGTTCTTACGCATATATTCCGTTCTTACGCATATATATTCAGTTCTTACGCATATATATTCAGTTCTTACGCATATATGTTCAGTTCTTACGCATATAGGTTCAGTTCTTACGCATATATATTCAGTTCTTACGCATATATATTCAGTTCTTACACATATATGTTCAGTTCTTACGCATATATATTCAGTTCTTACGCATATATATTCAGTTCTTAGGCATATATATTCAGTTCTTACGCATATATATTCCGTTCATACGCATATATATTTCGTTCTTACGCATATATATTCAGTTCTTACGCATATATGTTCAGTTCTTACGCATATATATTCAGTTCTTACACATATATATTCAGTTCTTATGCATATATATTCCGTTCTTACACATATATATTCAGTTCTTACAATATTCAGTTCTTACACATATATATTCAGTTCTTACACATATATATTCAGTTCTTACGCATATATATTCAGTTCTTACGCATATATATTCAGTTCTTACGCATATATATTCCGTTCTTACGCATATATATTCAGTTCTTACGTATATATATTCATTTCTTACACATATATATTCAGTTCTTACACATATATATTCAGTTCTTACACATATATATTCAGTTCTGATGCATATATATTCCGTTCTTACACATATATATTCAGTTCTTACGCATATATATTCAGTTCTTACGCATATATATTCAGTTCTTACGCATATATATTCAGTTCTTACACATATATATTCAGTTCTTACACATATATATTCAGTTCTGATGCATATATATTCCGTTCTTACACATATATATTCAGTTCTGACGCATTATATTCCGTTCTTACACATATATATTCAGTTCTTACGCATATATATTCAGTTCTTACACATATATATTCAGTTCTTACGCATATATATTCAGTTCTTACGCATATATATTCAGTTCTTATGCATATATATTCAGTTCTTACACATGTATATTCAGTTCTTACGCATATATATTCAGTTCTTACGCATATATATTCAGTTCTTAGGCATATATATTCAGTTCTTACGCATATATATTCCGTTCATACGCATATATATTTCGTTCTTACGCATATATATTCAGTTCTTACGCATATATGTTCAGTTCTTACGCATATATATTCAGTTCTTACGCATATATATTCAGTTCTTACGCATATATGTTCAGTTCTTACGCATATATTTTCAGTTCTTACGCATATATGTTCAGTTCTTACGCATATATTTTCAGTTATTACGCATATATATTCAATTCTTACACATATATATTCCGTTCATACGCATATATATTTCGTTCTTACGCATATATATTCAGTTCTTACGCATATATGTTCAGTTCTTACGCATATATATTCAGTTCTTACACATATATATTCAGTTCTTACACATATATATTCAGTTCTTACACATATATATTCAGTTCTTACGCATATATATTCCGTTCTTACGCATATATATTCCGTTCTTACGCATATATATTCAGTTCTTACGCATATATATTTAGTTATTACGCATATATATTCAGTTCTTACGCATATATATTCAGTTATTACGCATATATATTCAGTTCTTACACATATATATTCAGTTCTTACGCATATATATTCATTTCTTACTCATATATATTCAGTTCTTACGCATATATATTCCGTTCTATCAAATATATATATTCAGTTCTTACGCTTATATATTCAGTTCTTACGCATATATATTTAGTTCTTACGCATATATTCAGTTCTTACGCATATATATTCAGTTCTTACGCATATATATTCAGTTCTTACGCATATATATTCCGTTCTTACGCATATATATTCAGTCCTTACGCATATATATTCCGTTCTTACGCATATATTCAGTTCTTACGCATATATATTCAGTTCTTACACATATATATTCAGTTCTTACGCATATGTATTCAGTTCTTACGCATATATATTCAGATCTTACGCATATATATTCAGTTCTTTCGCATATATATTCAGTTCTTACACATGTATATTCAGTTCTTACGCATATATATTCAGTTCTTACGCATATATATTCAGTTCTTACGCATATATATTCCGTTCTTACGCATATATATTCAGTTCTTACGCATATATATTCAGTTCTTACGCATATATATTCAGTTCTTACGCATATATATTCCGTTCTTACGCATATATATTCAGTCCTTACGCATATATATTCCGTTCTTACGCATATATTCAGTTCTTACGCATATATATTCAGTTCTTACACATATATATTCAGTTCTTACGCATATATATTCAATTCTTACACATATATATTCAGTTCTTACGCATATATATTCAGATCTTACGCATATATATTCAGTTCTTATGCATATATATTCAGTTCTTACACATGTATATTCAGTTCTTATGCATATATATTCAGTTCTTACGCATATATATTCAGTTTTTACACATATATATTCAGGTCTTACACATATATATTCAAATCTAACACATATATATTCAGTTCTTACGCATATATATTCCGTTCTTACGCCTATATATTCAGTTCTTACGCATATATATTCAGTTCTTACGCATATATATTCAGTTCTTACGCATATATATTCAGTTTTTACGCATATAGATTCAGTTCTTACGCATATATATTCAGTTCTTATGCATATATATTCCATTCTTACGAATATATATTCCGTTCTTACTCATATATATTCAGTTCTTACGCATATAGGTTCAGTTCTTACGCATATATATTCAGTTCTTACACATATATATTCAGTTCTTACGCATATATATTCAGTTCTTACGCATATATATTCAGTTCTTACGCATATATATTCAGTTCTTACGCATATATATTCCGTTCTTACGTATATATATTCAGTTCTTACGCATATATATTCCGTTCTTACGCATATATATTCAGTTTTTACGCATATATATTCAGTTCTTACGTATATATATTCAGTTCTTACACATATATATTCAGTTCTTACACATATATATTCAGTTCTGATGAATATATATTCCGTTCTTACACATATATATTCAGTTCTGACGCATATATATTCCGCTCTTACACATATATATTCAGTTCTTACGCATATATATTCAGTTCTTACGCATATATATTCCGTTCATACGCATATATATTTCGTTCTTACGCATATATATTCAGTTCTTACGCATATATATTCAGGTCTTACACATATATATCCAGTTCTAACACATATATATTCAGTTCTTACGCATATATATTCCGTTCTTACGCATATATATTCATCTCTTACACATATATATTCAGTTCTTACACATATATATTCAGTTCTTACGCATATATATTCAGTTCTTAGGCATATATATTCAGTTATTACGCATATATATTCAGTTATTACGCATATATATTCAGTTCTTACGCATATATATTCAGTTCTTACCCATATATTCCGTTCTTACGCATATATTTCAGTTCTTACGCATATATAATCACTTCTTACGCATATATATTCAGTTCTTACGCATATATATTCAGTTCTTACGCATACATATTCAGTTCTTACGCATATATGTTCAGTTCTTACGCATATATTTTCAGTTCTTACACATATATATTCCGTTCTTACGCATATATATTCCGTTCTTACGCATATATATTCAGTTCTTACGCATATATATTCAGTTCTTACGTATTTATATTCAGTTCTTACACATATATATTCAGTTCTTACACATATATATTCAGTTCTTACACATATATATTCAGTTCTGATGCATATATATTCCGTTCTTACACATATATATTCAGTTCTGACGCATACATATTCCGTTCTTACACATATATATTCAGTTCTTACACATATATATTCAGTTCTTACGCATATATATTCAGTTCTTACGCATATATACTCAGTTCTTACACATATATATTCAGTTCTGATGCATATATATTCCGTTCTTACACATATATATTCAGTTCTGACGCATATATATTCCGATCTTACACATATATATTCAGTTCTTACGCATATATATTCAGTTCTTACGCATATAGGTTCAGTTCTTACGCATATATATTCAGTTCTTACACATATATATTCAGTTCTTACGCATATATATTCAGTTCTTACGCATATATATTCAGTTCTTACGCATATATATTCAGTTCTTACGCATATATATTCCGTTCTTACGTATATATATTCAGTTCTTACGCATATATATTCCGTTCTTACGCATATATATTCAGTTTTTACGCATATATATTCAGTTATTACGTATATATATTCAGTTCTTACACATATATATTCAGTTCTTACACATATATATTCAGTTCTGATGCATATATATTCCGTTCTTACACATATATATTCAGTTCTGACGCATATATATTCCGTTCTTACACATATATATTCAGTTCTTACGCATATATATTCAGTTCTTACGCATATATATTCAGTTCTTACACATATATATTCAGTTCTTACACATATATATTCAGTTATGATGCATATATATTCCGTTCTTACACATATATATTCAGTTCTGACGCATTATATTCCGTTCTTACACATATATATTCAGTTCTTACGCATATATATTCAGTTCTTACACATATATATTCAGTTCTTACGCATATATATTCAGTTATTACGCATATATATTCAGTTCTTACACATATATATTCAGTTCTTACGCATATATATTCATTTCTTACTCATATATATTCAGTTCTTACGCATATATATTCCGTTCTATCAAATATATATAATCAGTTCTTACGCTTATATATTCAGTTCTTACGCATATATATTTAGTTCTTACGCATATATATTCAGTTCTTACGCATATATATTCAGTTCTTACGCATATATATTCAGTTCTTACGCATATATATTCCGTTCTTACGCATATATATTCAGTCCTTACGCATATATATTCCGTTCTTACGCATATATTCAGTTCTTACGCATATATATTCAGTTCTTACACATATATATTCAGTTCTTACGCATATATATTCAGTTCTTACGCATATATATTCAGATCTTACGCATATATATTCAGTTCTTACGCATATATATTCAGTTCTTACACATGTATATTCAGTTCTTACGCATATATATTCAGTTCTTACGCATATATATTCAGTTCTTACGCATATATATTCCGTTCTTACGCATATATATTCAGTTCTTACGCATATATATTCAGTTCTTACGCATATATATTCAGTTCTTACGCATATATATTCAGTCCTTACGCATATATATTCCGTTCTTACGCATATATTCAGTTCTTACGCATATATATTCAGTTCTTACACATATATATTCAGTTCTTACGCATATATATTCAGTTCTTACACATATATATTCAGTTCTTACGCATATATATTCAGATCTTACGCATATATATTCAGTTCTTATGCATATATATTCAGTTCTTACACATGTATATTCAGTTCTTATGCATATATATTCAGTTCTTACGCATATATATTCAGTTTTTACACATATATATTCAGGTCTTACACATATATATTCAAATCTAACACATATATATTCAGTTCTTACGCATATATATTCCGTTCTTACGCCTATATATTCAGTTCTTACGCATATATATTCAGTTCTTACGCATATATATTCAGTTCTTACGCATATATATTCAGTTTTTACGCATATAGATTCAGTTCTTACGCATATATATTCAGTTCTTATGCATATATATTCCATTCTTACGAATATATATTCCGTTCTTACGCATATATATTCAGTTCTTACTCATATAGGTTCAGTTCTTACGCATATATATTCAGTTCTTACACATATATATTCTGTTCTTACGCATATATATTCAGTTCTTACGCATATATATTCAGTTCTTACGCATATATATTCAGTTCTTACGCATATATATTCCGTTCTTACGTATATATATTCAGTTCTTACGCATATATATTCCGTTCTTACGCATATATATTCAGTTTTTACGCATATATATTCAGTTCTTACGTATATATATTCATTTCTTACACATATATATTCAGTTCTTACACATATATATTCAGTTCTGATGCATATATATTCCGTTCTTACACATATATACTCAGTTCTGACGCATATATATTCCGTTCTTACACATATATATTCAGTTCTTACGCATATATATTCAGTTCTTACGCATATATATTCAGTTCTTACACATATATATTCAGTTATGATGCATATATATTCCGTTCTTACACATATATATTCAGTTCTGACGCATTATATTCCGTTCTTACACATATATATTCAGTTCTTACGCATATATATTCAGTTCTTACACATATATATTCAGTTATTACGCATATATATTCAGTTCTTACGCATATATATTCAGTTCTTATGCATATATATTCAGTTCTTACACATGTATATTCAGTTCTTACGCATATATATTCCGTTCATACGCATATATATTTCGTTCTTACGCATATAAATTCAGTTCTTACGCATATATATTCAGTTATTACGCATATATATTCATTTCTTACGCATATATATTCAGTTCTTACACATATATATTCCGTTCTTACGCATATATATTCAGTTCTTACGCATATATATTCAGTTCTTACACATATATATTCAGTTCTTACACATATATATTCAGTTCTTACGCATATATATTCAGTTCTTACGCATATATATTCAGTTCTTCGCATATATATTCAGTTCTTACACATATATATTCAGTTCTAACGCATATATATTCAGTTCTTACACATATATATTCAGTTCTTACGCTTATATATTCCGTTCTTACACATATATATTCAGTTCTTACGCATATATATTCAGTTCTTACACATATATATTCAGTTCTTACGCATATATATTCCGTTCTAACACATATATATATTCAGTTCTTACGCATATATATTCCGTTCTTACGCATATATTCAGTTCTTACGCATATATATTGAGTTCTTACGCATATATATTCAGTTCTTACGCATATATGTTCAGTTCTTACGCATATATATTCAGTTCTTACACATATATATTCAGTTCTTACGCATATATATTCCGTTCATACGCATATATATTCCGTTCATACGCATATATATTCCGTTCATACGCATATATATTTCGTTCTTACGCATATATATTCAGTTCTTACCCATATATGTTCAGTTCTTACACATATATATTCAGTTCTTACACATATATATTCAGTTCTTACACATATATATTCAGTTCTTACGCATATATATTCCGTTCTTACGCATATATATTCAGTTCTTAGGCATATATATTCAGTTATTACGCATATATATTCAGTTATTACGTATATATATTCCGTTCTTACGCATATATATTCAGTTCTTACGCATATATATTCCGTTCTTACGCATATATATTCAGTTCTTACGCATATATATTCATATATATTCAGTTCT
>JAWPHD010023914.1:0-20757 GCA_037043455.1 Cyrtodaria siliqua
TGTTGAAAGTACGTATACAAATGAAAAACTTACGGTGAAACTCATTGTTGCCGTGTCATGGCTTGTACATGCAACTCTGGGCTCACTCGGTAAGAGATTAACGTTGTGTCTTGATACAGGTTTGCTGCAATAATCATAACAAGTATCATAGTAACAACCATTACAACACGCCAGATAATAATGTACATATTCTATACGTAATACCTTTATAAATAATAACCATTTGGACACTCAGATCGCAGAAGAGCAACGTTATCTCTATTTTTTCTATTTACCCGGAAACGAATTACGTCCCTTGGACATAAAATGTCAACGAGTATCATTTTGCGTGCCATAGAGTGACAGTGGCATTTCTGACGTGGTCATCTCTGTTGAAAGTACGTATACAAATGAAAAACTTACGGTGAAACTCATTGTTGCCGTGTCATGGCTTGTACATGCAACTTCTGGGCTCACTTGGTAAGAGATTAACGTTGTGTCTTGATACAGGTTTGCTGCAATAATCATAACAAGTATCATAGTAACAACCATTACAACACGTCAGATAATAATGTACATATTCTTTACGTAATACCTTTATAAATAATAACCATTTGGTCACTCAGATCGCAGAAAGAGCAACGTTATCTCTATTTTTTCAATATACCCGTAAACGAATTACGTCCCTTGGACATAAAATGTCAACGAGTATCATTTTACGTGCCATAGAGTGCCAGTGGCATTTCTGACGTGGTCATCTCTGTTGAAAGTACGTATACAAATGAAAAACTTACGGTGAAACTCATTGTTGCCGTGTCATTGCTTGTCCATGCAACTTCTGGGCTCACTTGGTAAGAGATTAACGTTGTGTCTTGATACAGGTTTGCTGCAATAATCATAACAAGTATCATAGTAACAACCTTTACAACACGCCAGATAATAATGTACATATTCTTTACGTAATACCTTTATAAATAATAACCATTTGGACATTCAGATCGCAGAAAGAGCAACGTTATCTATTTTTTCTATTTACCCGTAAACGAATTACGTCCCTTGGACATAAAATGTCAACGGAGTATCATTTTGCGTGCCATAGAGTGCCAGTGGCATTTCTGACGTGGTCATCTCTGTTGAAAGTACGTATACAAATGAAAAACTTACGGTGAAACTCATTGTTGCCACGTGTCATGGCTTGTACATGCAACTTCTGGGCTCACTTGGTAAGAGATTAACGTTGTGTCTTGATACAGGTTTGCTGCAATAATCATAACAAGTATCATAGTAACAACCATTACAACACGCCAGATAATAATGTACATATTCTATACGTAATACCTTTATAAATAATAACCATTTGGACACTCAGATCGCAGAAAGAGCAACGTTATCTCTATTTTTTCTATTTACCCGTAAACGAATTACGTCCCTTGGACATAAAATGTCAACGAGTATCATTTTGCGTGCCATAGAGTGCCAGTGGCATTTCTGACGTGGTCATCTCTGTTGACAGACGTATACAAATGAAAAACTTACGGTGAAACTCATTGTTGCCGTGTCATGGCATGTACATGCAACTTCTGGGCTCACTTGGTAAGAGATTAACGTTGTGTCTTGATACAGGTTTGCTGCAATAATCATAACAAGTATCATAGTAACAACCATTACAACACGCAAGATAATAATGTACATATTCTTTACGTAATACCTTTATAAATAATAACCATTTGGACACTCAGATCGCAGAAAGAGCAACGTTATCTCTATTTTTTCTATTTACCCCGTAAACGAATTACGTCCCTTGGACATAAAATGTCAACGAGTATCATTTTGCGTGCCATAGAGTGCCAGTGGCATTTCTGACGTGGTCATCTCTGTTGAAAGTACGTATACAAATGAAAAACTTACGGTGAAACTCATTGTTGCCGTGTCATGGCTTGTACATGCAACTTCTGGGCTCACTCGGTAAGAGATTAACGTTGTGTCTTGATACAGGTTTGCTGCAATAATCATAACAAGTATCATAGTAACAACCATTACAACACGCCAGATAATAATGTACATATTCTATACGTAATACCTTTATAAATAATAACCATTTGGACACTCAGATCGCAGAAAGAGCAACGTTATCTCTATTTTTTCTATTTACCCGGAAACGAATTACGTCCCTTGGACATAAAATGTCAACGAGTATCATTTTGCGTGCCACTAGAGTGACAGTGGCATTTCTGACGTGGTCATCTCTGTTGAAAGTACGTATACAAATGAAAAACTTACGGTGAAACTCATTGTTGCCGTGTCATGGCTTGTACATGCAACTTCTGGGCTCACTTGGTAAGAGATTAACGTTGTGTCTTGATACAGGTTTGCTGCAATAATCATAACAAGTATCATAGTAACCAACCATTACAACACGCCAGATAATAATGTACATATTCTTTACGTAATACCTTTATAAATAATAACCATTTGGTCACTCAGATCGCAGAAAGAGCAACGTTATCTCTATTTTTTCAATATACCCGTAAACGAATTACGTCCCTTGGACATAAAATGTCAACGAGTATCATTTTACGTGCCATAGAGTGCCAGTGGCATTTCTGACGTGGTCATCTCTGTTGAAAGTACGTATACAAATGAAAAACTTACGGTGAAACTCATTGTTGCCGTGTCATGGCTTGTCCATTGCAACTTCTGGGCTCACTTGGTAAGAGATTAACGTTGTGTCTTGATACAGGTTTGCTGCAATAATCATAACAAGTATCATAGTAACAAGCTTTACAACACGCCAGATACTAATGTACATATTCTTTACGTAATACCTTTATAAATAATAACCATTTGGACACTCAGATCGCAGAAAGAGCAACGTTATCTCTATTTTTTCTATTTACCCCGTAAACGAATTACGTCCCTTGGACATAAAATGTCAACGAGTATCATTTTGCGTGCCATAGAGTGCCAGTGGCATTTCTGACGTGGTCATCTCTGTTGAAAGTACGTATACAAATGAAAAACATACGGTGAAACTCATTGTTGCCGTGTCATGGCTTGTACATGCAACTTCTGGGCTCATTTGTAAGAGATTAACGTTGTGTCTTGATACAGGTTTGCTGCAATAATCATAACAAGTATCATAGTAACAACCATTACAACACGCCAGATAATAATGTACATATTCTTTACGTAATACCTTTATAAATAATAACCATTTGGTCACTCAGATCGCAGAAAGAGCAACGTTATCTCTATTTTTTTCAATATACCGTAAACGAATTACGTCCCTTGGACATAAAATGTCAACGAGTATCATTTTGCGTGCCATAGACTGCCAGTGGCATTTCTGACGTGGTCATCTCTGTTGACAGTACGTATACAAATGAAAAACTTACGGTGAAACTCATTGTTGCCGTGTCATGGCTTGTACATGCAACTTCTGGGCTCACTTGGTAAGAGATTAACGTTGTGTCTTGATACAGGTTTGTTGCAATAATCATAACAAGTATCATAGTAACAACCATTACAACACGCCAGATAATATTGTACATATTCTATACGTAATACCTTTATAAATAATAACCATTTGGACACTCAGATCGCAGAAAGAGCAACGTTATCTCTATTTTTTCTATTTACCCGTTAAACGAATTACGTCCCTTGGACATAAAAATGTCAACGAGTATCATTTTGCGTGCCATAGAGTGCCAGTGCATTTCTGACGTGGTCATCTCTGTTGAAAGTACGTATACAAATGAAAAACTTACGGTGAAACTCATTGTTGCCGTGTCATGGCTTGTACATGCAACTTCTGGGCTCACTTGGTAAGAGATTAACGTTGTGTCTTGATACAGGTTTGCTGCAATAATCATAACAATGTATCATAGTAACAACCATTACAACACGCCAGATAATAATGTACATATTCTATACGTAATACCTTTATAAATAATAACCATTTGGACACTCAGATCGCAGAAAGAGCAACGTTATCTCTATTTTTTTTCTATTTACCCGTAAACGAATTACGTCCCTTGGACATAAAATGTCAACGAGTATCATTTTGCGTGCCATAGAGTGCCAGTGGCATTTCTGACGTGGTCATCTCTGTTGAAAGTACGTATACAAATGAAAAACTTACGGTGAAACTCATTGTTGCCGTGTCATGGCTTGTACATGCAACTTTTGGGCTCAATTGGTAAGAGATTAACGTTGTGTCTTGATACAGGTTTGCTGCAATAATCATAACAAGTATCATAGTAACAACCATTACAACACGCCAGATAATAATGTACATATTCTATACGTAATACGTTTATAAATAATAACCATTTGGACACTCAGATCGCAGAAAGAGCAACGTTATCTCTATTTTTTCTATTTACCCGTAAACGAATTACGTCCCTTGGACATAAAATGTCATCGAGTATCATTTTGCGTGCTATAGACTGCCAGTGGCATTTCTGACGTGGTCATCTCTGTTGAAAGTACGTATACAAATGAAAAACTTACGGTGAAACTCATTGTTGCCGTTTCATGGCTTGTACATGCAACTTCTGGGCTCACTTGGTATGAGATTAACGTTGTGTCTTGATACAGGTTTGCTGCAATAATCATAACAAGTATCATAGTAACAACCATTACAACACGCCAGATAATATTGTACATATTCTATACGTAATACCTTTATAAATAATAACCATTTGGACACTCAGATCGCAGAAAGAGCAACGTTATCTCTATTTTTTCTATTTACCCGTAAACGAATTACGTCCCTTGGACATAAAATGTCAACGAGTATCATTTTGCGTGCCATAGAGTGCCAGTGGCATTTCTGACGTGGTCATCTCTGTTGAAAGTACGTATACAAATGAAAAACTTACGGTGAAACTCATTGTTGCCGTGTCATGGCTTGTACATGCAACTTCTGGGCTCACTTGGTAAGAGATTAACGTTGTGTCTTGATACAGGTTTGCTGCAATAATCATAACAAGTATCATAGTAACAACCATTACAACACGCCAGATAATAATGTACATATTCTATACGTAATACCTTTATAAATAATAACCATTTGGACACTCAGATCGCAGAAAGAGCAACGTTATCTCTATTTTTTCTATTTACCCGTAAACGAATTACGTCCCTTGGACATAAAATGTCAACGAGTATCATTTTGCGTGCCATAGAGTGCCAGTGGCATTTCTGACGTGGTCATCTCTGTTGAAAGTACGTATACAAATGAAAAACATACGGTGAAACTCATTGTTGCCGTGTCATGGCTTGTACATGCAACTTCTGGGCTCATTTGGTAAGAGATTAACGTTGTGTCTTGATACAGGTTTGCTGCAATAATCATAACAAGTATCATAGTAACAACCATTACAACACGCCAGATAATAATGTACATATTCTTTACGTAATACCTTTATAAATAATAACCATTTGGTCACTCAGATCGCAGAAAGAGCAACGTTATCTCTATTTTTTCAATATACCCGTAAACGAATTACGTCCCTTGGACATAAAATGTCAACGAGTATCATTTTGCGTGCCATAGAGTGCCAGTGGCATTTCTGACGTGGTCATCTCTGTTGACAGTACGTATACAAATGAAAAACTTACGGTGAAACTCATTGCTGCCGTGTCATGGCTTGTACATGCAACTTCTGGGCTCACTTGGTAAGAGATTAACGTTGTGTCTTGATACAGGTTTGCTGCAATAATCATAACAAGTATCATAGTAACAACCATTACAACACGCCAGATAATATTGTACATATTCTATACGTAATACCTTTATAAATAATAACCATTTGGACACTCAGATCGCAGAAAGAGCAACGTTATCTCTATTTTTTCTATTTACCCCGTAAACGAATTACGTCCCTTGGACATAAAATGTCAACGAGTATCATTTTGCGTGCCATAGAGTGCCAGTGGCATTTCTGACGTGGTCATCTCTGTTGAAAGTACGTATACAAATGAAAAACTTACGGTGAAACTCATTGTTGCCGTGTCATGGCTTGGTACATGCAACTTCTCGGCTCACTCGGTAAGAGATTAACGTTGTGTCTTGATACAGGTTTGCTGCAATAATCATAACAAGTATCATAGTAACAACCATTACAACACGCCAGATAATAATGTACATATTCTATACGTAATACTTTTATATAAATAATAACCATTTGGACACTCAGATCGCAGAAAGAGCAACGTTATCTCTATTTTTCCTATTTACCCGTAAACGATTACGTCCCTTGGACATAAAATGTCAACGAGTATCATTTTGCGTGCCATAGAGTGCCAGTGGCATTTCTGACGTGGTCATCTCTGTTGAAAGTACGTATACAAATGAAAAACATACGGTGAAACTCATTGTTGCCGTGTCATGGCTTGTACATGCAACTTCTGGGCTCACTTGGTAAGAGATTAACGTTGTGTCTTGATACAGGTTTGCTGCAATAATCATAACAAGTATCATAGTAACAACCATTACAACACGCCAGATATTAATGTACATATTCTTTACGTAATACCTTTATAAATAATAACCATTTGGTCACTCAGATCGCAGAAAGAGCAACGTTATCTCTATTTTTTCAATATACCCGTAAACGAATTACGTCCCTTGGACATAAAATGTCAACGAGTATCATTTTACGTGCCATAGAGTGCCAGTGGCATTTCTGACGTGGTCATCTCTGTTGAAAGTACGTATACAAATGAAAAACTTACGGTGAAACTCATTGTTGCCGTGCCATGGCTTGTCCATGCAACTTCTGGGCTCACTTGGTAAGAGATTAACGTTGTGTCTTGATACAGGTTTGCTGCAATAATCATAACAAGTATCATAGTAACAACCTTTACAACACGCCAGATAATAATGTACATATTCTTTACGTAATACCTTTATAAATAATAACCATTTGGACACTCAGATCGCAGAAAGAGCAACGTTATCTCTATTTTTTCTATTTACCCGTAAACGAATTACGTCCCTTGGACATAAAATGTCAACGAGTATCATTTTGCGTGCCATAGAGTGCCAGTGGCATTTCTGACGTGGTCATCTCTGTTGACAGTACGTATACAAATGAAAAACTTACGGTGAAACTCATTGTTGCCGTGTCATGGCTTGTACATGCAACTTCTGGGCTCACTTGGTAAGAGATTAACGTTGTGTCTTGATACAGGTTTGCTGCAATAATCATAACAAGTATCATAGTAACAACCTTTACAACACGCCAGATAATAATGTACATATTCTTTACGTAATACCTTTATAAATAATAACCATTTGGACACTCAGATCGCAGAAAGAGCAACGTTATCTCTATTTTTCCTATTTACCCGTAAACGAATTACGTCCCTTGGACATAAAATGTCAACGAGTATCATTTTGCGTGCCATAGAGTGCCAGTGGCATTTCTGACGTGGTCATCTCTGTTGACAATACGTATACAAATGAAAAACTTACGGTGAAACTCATTGTTGCCGTGTCATGGCTTGTACATGCAACTTCTGGGCTCACTTGGTAAGAGATTAACGTTGTGTCTTGATACAGGTTTGCTGCAATAATCATAACAAGTATCATAGTAACAACCATTACAACACGCCAGATAATAATGTACATATTCTATACGTAATACCTTTATAAATAATAACCATTTGGACACTCAGATCGCAGAAAGAGCAACGTTATCTCTATTTTTTCTATTTACCCGTAAACGAATTACGTCCCTTGGACATAAAATGTCAACGAGTATCATTTTGCGTGCCATAGAGTGCCAGTGGCATTTCTGACGTGGTCATCTCTGTTGACAGTACGTATACAAATGAAAAACTTACGGTGAAACTCATTGTTGCCGTGTCATGGCTTGTACATGCAACTTCTGGGCTCACTTGGTAAGAGATTAACGTTGTGTCTTGATACAGGTTTGCTGCAATAATCATAACAAGTATCATAGTAACAACCATTACAACACGCAAGATAATAATGTACATATTCTTTACGTAATACCTTTATAAATAATAACCATTTGGACACTCAGATCGCAGAAAGAGCAACGTTATCTCTATTTTTTCTATTTACCCGTAAACGAATTACGTCCCTTGGACATAAAATGTCAACGAGTATCATTTTGCGTGCCATAGAGTGCCAGTGGCATTTCTGACGTGGTCATCTCTGTTGAAAGTACGTATACAAATGAAAAACTTACGGTGAAACTCATTTTTGCCGTGTCATGGCTTGTACATGCAACTTCTGGGCTCACTTGGTAAGCGATTAACGTTGTGTCTTGATACAGGTTTGCAGCAATAATCATAACAAGTATCATAGTAACAACCATTACAACACGCCAGATAATAATGTACATATTCTATACGTAATACCTTTATAAATAATAACCATTTGGACACTCAGATCGCAGTAAGAGCAACGTTATCTCTATTTTTTCTATTTACCCGTAAACGAATTACGTCCCTTGGACATAAAATGTCATCGAGTATCATTTTGCGTGCTATAGACTGCCAGTGGCATTTCTGACGTGGTCATCTCTGTTGAAAGTACGTATACAAATGAAAAACTTACGGTGAAACTCATTGTTGCCGTGTCATGGCTTGTACATGCAACTTCTGGGCTCACTTGGTAAGAGATTAACGTTGTGTCTTGATACAGGTTTGCTGCAATAATCATAACAAGTATCATAGTAACAACCATTACAACACGCCAGATAATATTGTACATATTCTATACGTAATACCTTTATAAATAATAACCATTTGGACACTCAGATCGCAGAAAGAGCAACGTTATCTCTATTTTTTCTATTTACCCGTAAACGAATTACGTCCCTTGGACATAAAATGTCAACGAGTATCATTTTGCGTGCCATAGAGTGCCAGTGGCATTTCTGACGTGGTCATCTCTGTTTAAAGTACGTATACAAATGAAAAACTTACGGTAAAACTCATTGTTGCCGTGTCATGGCTTGTACATGCAACTTCTGGGCTCACTTGGTAAGAGATTAACGTTGTGTCTTGATACAGGTTTGCTGCAATAATCATAACAAGTATCATAGTAACAACCATTACAACACGCCAGATAATAATGTACATATTCTTTACGTAATACCTTTATAAATAATAACCATTTGGACACTCAGATCGCAGAAAGAGCAACGTTATCTCTATTTTTTCTATTTACCCGTAAACGAATTACGTCCCTTGGACAGAAAATGTCAACGAGTATCATTTTGCGTGCCATAGAGTGCCAGTGGCATTTCTGACGTGGTCATCTCTGTTGAAAGTACGTATACAAATGAAAAACTTACGGTGAAACTCATTGTTGCCGTCTCATGGCTTGTACATGCAACTTCTGGGCTCACTTGGTAAGAGATTAACGTTGTGTCTTGATACAGGTTTGCTGCAATATTCATAACAAGTATCATAGTAACAACCATTACAACACGCCAGATAATAATGTACATATTCTTTACGTAATACCTTTATAAATAATAACCATTTGGACACTCAGATCGCAGAAAGAGCAACGTTATCTCTATTTTTTCTATTTACCCGTAAACGAATTACGTCCCTTGGACATAAAATGTCAACGAGTATCATTTTGCGTGCCATAGAGTGCCAGTGGCATTTCTGACGTGGTCATCTCTGTTGAAAGTACGTATACAAATGAAAAACTTACGGTGAAACTCATTGTTGCCGTGTCATGGCTTGTACATGCAACTTCTGGGCTCACTTGGTAAGAGATTAACGTTGTGTCTTGATACAGGTTTGCTGCAATAATCATAACAAGTATCATAGTAACAACCATTACAACACGCCAGATAATAATGTACATATTCTATACGTAATACCTTTATAAATAATAACCATTTGGACACTCAGATCGCAGAAAGAGCAACGTTATCTCTATTTTTTCTATTTTCCCGTAAACGAATTACGTCCCTTGGACATAAAATGTCAACGAGTATCATTTTGCGTGCCATAGAGTGCCAGTGGCATTTCTGACGTGGTCATCTCTGTTGAAAGTACGTATACAAATGAAAAACTTACGGTGAAACTCATTGTTGCCGTGTCATGGCTTGTACATGCAACATCTGGGCTCACTTGGTAAGAGATTAACGTTGTGTCTTGATACAGGTTTGCTGCAATAATCATAACAAGTATCATAGTAACAACCATTACAACAAGCCAGATAATAATGTACATATTCTTTACGTAATACCTTTATAAATAATAACCATTTGGACACTCAGATCGCAGAAAGAGCAACGTTATCTCTATTTTTTCTATTTACCCGTAAACGAATTACGTCCCTTGGACATAAAATGTCAACGAGTATCATTTTGCGTGCCATAGAGTGCCAGTGGCATTTCTGACGTGGTCATCTCTGTTGAAAGTACGTATACAAATGAAAAACTTACGGTGAAACTCATTGTTGCCGTGTCATGGCTTGTACATGCAACATCTGGGCTCACTTGGTAAGAGATTAACGTTGTGTCTTGATACAGGTTTGCTGCAATAATCATAACAAGTATCATAGTAACAACCATTACAACACGCCAGATAATAATGTACATATTCTTTACGTAATACCTTTATAAATAATAACAATCTGGACACTCAGATCGCAGAAAGAGCAACGTTATCTCTATTTTTTCTATTTACCCGTAAACGAATTACGTCCCTTGGACATAAAATGTCAACGAGTATCATTTTGCGTGCCATAGAGTGCCAGTGGCATTTCTGACGTGGTCATCTCTGTTGAAAGTACGTATACAAATGAAAAACTTACGGTGAAACTCATTGTTGCCGTGTCATGGCTTGTACATGCAACTTCTGGGCTCACTTGGTAAGAGATTAACGTTGTGTCTTGATACAGGTTTGCTGCAATAATCATAACAAGTATCATAGTAACAACCATTACAACACGCCAGATAATAATGTACATATTCTATACGTAATACCTTTATAAATAATAACCATTTGGACACTCAGATCGCAGAAAGAGCAACGTTATCTCTATTTTTTCTATTTACCCGTAAACGAATTACGTCCCTTGGACATAAAATGTCAACGAGTATCATTTTGCGTGCCATAGAGTGCCAGTGGCTTTTCTGACGTGGTCATCTCTGTTGAAAGTACGTATACAAATGAAAAACTTACGGTGAAACTCATTGTTGCCGTGTCATGGCTTGTACATGCAACTTCTGGGCTCACTTGGTAAGAGATTAACGTTGTGTTTTGATACAGGTTTGCTGCAATAATCATAACAAGTATCATAGTAACAACCATTACAACACGCCAGATAATAATGTACATATTGTTTACGTAATACCTTTATAAATAATAACCATTTGGACACTCAGATTGCAGAAAGAGCAACGTTATCTCTATTTTTTCTAATTACCCGTAAACGAATTACGTCCCTTGGACATAAAATGTCAACGAGTATCATTGTGCGTGCCATAGAGTGCCAGTGGCATTTCTGACGTGGTCATCTCTGTTGAAAGTACGTATACAAATGAAAAACTTACGGTGAAACTCATTGTTGCCGTGTCATGGCTTGTACATGCAACTTCTGGGCTCACTTAGTAAGAGATTAACGTTGTGTCTTGATACAGGTTTGCTGCAATAATCATAACAAGTATCATAGTAACAACCATTACAACACGCCAGATAATAATGTACATATTCTATACGTAATACCTTTATAAATAATAACCATTTGGACACTCAGATCGCAGAAAGAGCAACGTTATCTCTATTTTTTCTATTTACCCGTAAACGAATTACGTCCCTTGGACATATAATGTCAACGAGTATCATTTTGCGTGCTATAGACTGCCAGTGGCATTTCTGACGTGGTCATCTCTGTTGAAAGTACGTATACAAATGAAAAACTTACTGTGAAACACATTGTTGCCGTTTCATGGCTTGTACATGCAACTTCTGGGCTCACTTGGTAAGAGATTAACGTTGTGTCTTGATACAGGTTTGCTGCAATAATCATAACAAGTATCATAGTAACAACCATTACAACACGCCAGATAATAATGTACATATTCTTTACGTAATACCTTTATAAATAATAACCATTTGGACACTCAGATCGCAGAAAGAGCAACGTTATCTCTATTTTTTCTATTTACCCGTAAACGAATTACGTCCCTTGGACATAAAATGTCAACGAGTATCATTTTGCGTGCCATAGAGTGCCAGTGGAATTTCTGACGTGGTCATCTCTGTTGAAAGTACGTATACAAATGAAAAACTTACGGTGAAACTCATTGTTGCCGTGTCATGGCTTGTACATGCAACGTCTGGGCTCACTTGGTAAGAGATTAACGTTGTGTCTTGATACAGGTTTGCTGCAATAATCATAACAAGTATCATAGTAACAACCATTACAACACGCCAGATAATAATGTACATATTCTATACGTAATACCTTTATAAATAATAACCATTTGGACACTCAGATCGCAGAAAGAGCAACGTTATCTCTATTTTTTCTATTTACCCGTAAACGAATTACGGCCCTTGGACATAAAATGTCAACGAGTATCATTTTGCGTGCCATAGAGTGCCAGTGGCATTTCTGACGTGGTCATCTCTGTTGAAAGTACGTATACAAATGAAAAACTTACGGTGAAACTCATTGTTGCCGTGTCATGGCTTGTACATGCAACTTCTGGGCTCACTTGGTAAGAGATTAACGTTGTGTCTTGATACAGGTTTGCTGCAATAATCATAACAAGTATCATAGTAACAACCATTACAACACGCCAGATAATAATGTACATATTCTATACGTAATACCTTTATAAATAATAACCATTTGGACACTCAGATCGCAGAAAGAGCAACGTTATCTCTATTTTTTCTATTTACCCGTAAACGAATTACGTCCCTTGGACATAAAATGTCAACGAGTATCATTTTGCGTGCCATAGAGTGCCAGTGGCATTTCTGACGTGGTCATCTCTGTTGAAAGTACGTATACAAATGAAAAACTTACGGTGAAACTCATTGTTGCCGTGTCATGGCTTGTACATGCAACTTCTGGGCTCACTTGGTAAGAGATTAACGTTGTGTCTTGATACAGGTTTGCTGCAATAATCATAACAAGTATCATAGTAACAACCATTACAACACGCCAGATAATAATGTACATATTCTTTACGTAATACCTTTATAAATAATAACCATTTGGACACTCAGATCGCAGAAAGAGCAACGTTATCTCTATGTTTTCTATTTACCCGTAAGCGAATTACGTCCCTTGGACATAAAATGTCAACGAGTATCATTTTGCGTGCCATAGAGTGCCAGTGGCATTTCTGACGTGGTCATCTCTGTTGAAAGTACATGGCATTTCTGACGTGGTCATCTCTGTTGAAAGTACGTATACAAATGAAAACCTTACGGTGAAACTCATTGTTGCCGTGTCATGGCTTGTACATGCAACTTCTGGGCTCACTTGGTAAGAGATTAACGTTGTGTCTTGATACAGGTTTGCTGCAATAATCATAACAAGTATCATAGTAACAACCATTACAACACGCCAGATAATAATGTACATATTCTTTACGTAATACCTTTATAAATAATAACCATTTGGACACTCAGATCGCAGAAAGAGCAACGTTATCTCTATGTTTTCTATTTACCCGTAAACGAATTACGTCCCTTGGACATAAAATGTCAACGAGTATCATTTTGCGTGCCATAGAGTGCCAGTGACATTTCTGACGTGGTCATCTCTGTTGAAAGTACGTATACAAATGAAAAACTTACGGTGAAACTCATTGTTGCCGTGTCATGGCTTGTACATGCAACTTCTTGGCTCACTTGGTAAGAGATTAACGTTGTGTCTTGATACAGGTTTGCTGCAATAATCATAACAAGTATCATAGTAACAACCATTACAACACGCCAGATAATAATGTACATATTCTATACGTAATACCTTTATAAATAAAAACCATTTGGACACTCAGATCGCTGAAAGAGCAACGTTATCTCTATTTTTTCTATTTACCCGTAAACGAATTACGTCCCTTGGACATAAAATGTCAACGAGTATCATTTTGCGTGCCATAGAGTGCCAGTGGCATTTCTGACGTGGTCATCTCTGTTGAAAGTACGTATACAAATGAAAAACTTACGGTGAAACTCATTGTTGCCGTGTCATGGCTTGTACATGCAACTTCTGGGCTCACTTGGTAAGAGATTAACGTTGTGTCTTGATACAGGTTTGCTGCAATAATCATAACAAGTATCATAGTAACAACCATTACAACACGCCAGATAATAATGTACATATTCTTTACGTAATACCTTTATAAATAATAACCATTTGGACACTCAGATCGCAGAAAGAGCAACGTTATCTCTATTTTTTCTATTTACCCGTAAACGAATTACGTCCCTTGGACATAAAATGTCAACGAGTATCATTTTGCGTGCCATAGAGTGCCAGTGGCATTTCTGACGTGGTCATCTCTGTTGAAAGTACGTATACAAATGAAAAACTTACGGTGAAACTCATTGTTGCCGTGTCATGGCTTGTACATGCAACTTCTGGGCTCACTTGGTAAGAGATTAACGTTGTGTCTTGATACAGGTTTGCTGCAATAATCATAACAAGTATCATAGTAACAACCATTACAACACGCCAGATAATAATGTACATATTCTATACGTAATACCTTTATAAATAATAACCATTTGGACACTCAGATCGCAGAAAGAGCAACGTTATCTCTATTTTTTCTATTTACCCGTAAACGAAATACGTCCCTTGGACATAAAATGTCAACGAGTATCATTTTGCGTGCCATAGGGTGCCAGTGGCATTTCTGACGTGGTCATCTCTGTTGAAAGTACGTATACGAATGAAAAACTTACGGTGAAACTCATTGTTGCCGTGTAATGGCTTGTACATGCAACTTCTGGGCTCACTTGGTAAGAGATTAACGTTGTGTCTTGATACAGGTTTGCTGCAATAATCATAACAAGTATCATAGTAACAACCATTACAACACGCCAGATAATAATGTACATATTCTATACGTAATACCTTTATAAATAATAACCATTTGGACACTCAGATCGCAGAAAGAGCAACGTTATCTCTATTTTTTCTATTTACCCGTAAACGAATTACGTCCCTTGGACATAAAATGTCAACGAGTATCATTTTGCGTGCCATAGAGTGCCAGTGGCATTTCTGACGTGGTCATCTCTGTTGAAAGTACGTATACAAATGAAAAACTTACGGTGAAACTCATTGTTGCCGTGTCATGGCTTGTACATGCAACTTCTGGGCTCACTTGGTAAGAGATTAACGTTGTGTCTGGATACAGGTTTGCTGCAATAATCATAACAACTATCATAGTAACAACCATTACAACACGCCAGATAATAATGTACATATTCTATACGTAATACCTTTATAAATAATAACCATTTGGACACTCAGATCGCAGAAAGAGCAACGGTATCTCTATTTTTTCTATTTACCCGTAAACGAATTACGTCCCTTGGACATAAAATGTCAACGAGTATCATTTTGCGTGCCATAGAGTGCCAGTGGCATTTCTGACGTGGTCATCTCTGTTGAAAGTATGTATACAAATGAAAAACTTACGGTGAAACTCATTGTTGCCGTGTCATGGCTTGTACATGCAACTTCTGGGCTCACTTGGTAAGAGATTAACGTTGTGTCTTGATACAGGTTTGCTGCAATAATCATAACAAGTATCATAGTAACAACCATTACAACACGCCAGATAATAATGTACATATTCTATACGTAATACCTTTATAAATAATAACCATTTGGACACTCAGATCGCAGAAAGAGCAACGTTATCTCTATTTTTTCTATTTACCCGTAAACGAATTACGTCCCTTGGACATAAAATGTCAACGAGTATCATTTTGCGTGCCATAGAGTGCCAGTGGCATTTCTGACGTGGTCATCTCTGTTGAAAGTACGTATACAAATGAAAAACTTACGGTGAAACTCATTGTTGCCGTGTCATGGCTTGTACATGCAACTTCTGGGCTCACTTGGTAAGAGATTAACGTTGTGTCTTGATACAGGTTTGCTGCAATAATCATAACAAGTATCATAGTAACAACCATTACAACACGCCAGATAATAATGTACATATTCTATACGTAATACCTTTATAAATAATAACCATTTGGACACTCAGATCGCAGAAAGAGCAACGTTATCTCTATTTTTTCTATTTACCCGTAAACGAATTACGTCCCTTGGACATAAAATGTCAACGAGTATCATTTTGCGTGCCATAGAGTGCCAGTGGCATTTCTGACGTGGTCATCCCTGTTGAAAGTACGTATACAAATGAAAAACTTACGGTGAAACTCATTGTTGCCGTGTCATGGCTTGTACATGCAACTTCTGGGCTCACTTGGTAAGAGATTAACGTTGTGTCTTGATACAGGTTTGCTGCAATAATCATAACAAGTATCATAGTAACAACCATTACAACACGCCAGATAATAATGTACATATTCTATACGTAATACCTTTATAAATAATAACCATTTGGACACTCATATCGCAGAAAGAGCAACGTTATCTCTATTTTTTCTATTTACCCGTAAACGAATTACGTCCCTTGGACATAAAATGTCAACGAGTATCATTTTGCGTGCCATAGAGTGCCAGTGGCATTTCTGACGTGGTCATCTCTGTTGAAAGTACGTATACAAATGAAAAACTTACGGTGAAACTCATTGTTGCCGTGTCATGGCTTGTACATGCAACTTCTGGGCTCACTTGGTAAGAGATTAACGTTGTGTCTTGATACAGGTTTGCTGCAATAATCATAACAAGTATCATAGTAACAACCATTACAACTCGCCAGATAATAATGTACATATTCTATACGTAATACCTTTATAAATAATAACCATTTGGACACTCAGATCGCAGAAAGAGCAACGTTATCTCTATTTTTTCTATTTACCCGTAAACGAATTACGTCCCTTGGACATAAAATGTCAACGAGTATCATTTTGCGTGCCATAGGGTGCCAGTGGCATTTCTGACGTGGTCATCTCTGTTGAAAGTACGTATACAAATGAAAAACTTACGGTGAAACTCATTGTTGCCGTGTCATGGCTTGTACATGCAACTTCTGGGCTCACTTGGTAAGAGATTAACGTTATGTCTTGATACAGGTTTGCTGCAATAATCATAACAAGTATCATAGTAACAACCATTACAACACGCCAGATAATAATGTACATATTCTTTACGTAATACCTTTATAAATAATAACCATTTGGACACTCAGATCGCAGAAAGAGCAACGTTATCTCTATTTTTTCTATTTACCCGTAAACGAATTACGTCCCTTGGACATAAAATATCAACGAGTATCATTTTGCGTGCCATAGAGTGCCAGTGGCATTTCTGACGTGGTCATCTCTGTTGAAAGTACGTATACAAATAAAAAACTTACGGTGAAACTCATTGTTGCCGTGTCATGGCTTGTACATGTAACTTCTGGGCTCACTTGGTAAGAGATTAACGTTGTGTCTTGATACAGGTTTGCTGCAATAATCATAACAAGTATCATAGTAACAACCATTACAACACGCCAGATAATAATGTACATATTCTATACGTAATACCTTTATAAATAATAACCATTTGGACACTCAGATCGCAGAAAGAGCAACGTTATCTCTATTTTTTCTATTTACCCGTAAACGAATTACGTCCCTTGGACATAAAATGTCAACGAGTATCATTTTGCGTGCCATAGAGTGCCAGTGGCATTTCTGACGTGGTCATCTCTGTTGAAAGTACGTATACAAATGAAAAACTTACGGTGAAACTCATTGTTGCCGTGTCATGGCTTGTACATGCAACTTCTGGGCTCACTTGGTAAGAGATTAACGTTGTGTCTTGATACAGGTTTGCTGCAATAATCATAACAAGTATCATAGTAACAACCATTACAACACGCCAGATAATAATGTACATATTCTATACGTAATACCTTTATAAATAATAACCATTTGGACACTCAGATCGCAGAAAGAGCAACGTTATCTCTATTTTTTCTATTTACCCGTAAACGAATTACGTCCCTTGGACATAAAATGTCAACGAGTATCATTTTGCGTGCCATAGAGTGCCAGTGGCATTTCTGACGTGGTCATCCCTGTTGAAAGTACGTATACAAATGAAAAACTTACGGTGAAACTCATTGTTGCCGTGTCATGGCTTGTACATGCAACTTCTGGGCTCACTTGGTAAGAGATTAACGTTGTGTCTTGATACAGGTTTGCTGCAATAATCATAACAAGTATCATAGTAACAACCATTACAACACGCCAGATAATAATGTACATATTCTATACGTAATACCTTTATAAATAATAACCATTTGGACACTCATATCGCAGAAAGAGCAACGTTATCTCTATTTTTTCTATTTACCCGTAAACGAATTACGTCCCTTGGACATAAAATGTCAACGAGTATCATTTTGCGTGCCATAGAGTGCCAGTGGCATTTCTGACGTGGTCATCTCTGTTGAAAGTACGTATACAAATGAAAAACTTACGGTGAAACTCATTGTTGCCGTGTCATGGCTTGTACATGCAACTTCTGGGCTCACTTGGTAAGAGATTAACGTTGTGTCTTGATACAGGTTTGCTGCAATAATCATAACAAGTATCATAGTAACAACCATTACAACTCGCCAGATAATAATGTACATATTCTATACGTAATACCTTTATAAATAATAACCATTTGGACACTCAGATCGCAGAAAGAGCAACGTTATCTCTATTTTTTCTATTTACCCGTAAACGAATTACGGCCCTTGGACATAAAATGTCAACGAGTATCATTTTGCGTGCCATAGGGTGCCAGTGGCATTTCTGACGTGGTCATCTCTGTTGAAAGTACGTATACAAATGAAAAACTTACGGTGAAACTCATTGTTGCCGTGTCATGGCTTGTACATGCAACTTCTGGGCTCACTTGGTAAGAGATTAACGTTATGTCTTGATACAGGTTTGCTGCAATAATCATAACAAGTATCATAGTAACAACCATTACAACACGCCAGATAATAATGTACATATTCTTTACGTAATACCTTTATAAATAATAACCATTTGGACACTCAGATCGCAGAAAGAGCAACGTTATCTCTATTTTTTCTATTTACCCGTAAACGAATTACGTCCCTTGGACATAAAATATCAACGAGTATCATTTTGCGTGCCATAGAGTGCCAGTGGCATTTCTGACGTGGTCATCTCTGTTGAAAGTACGTATACAAATAAAAACTTACGGTGAAACTCATTGTTGCCGTGTCATGGCTTGTACATGTAACTTCTGGGCTCACTTGGTAAGAGATTAACGTTGTGTCTTGATACAGGTTTGCTGCAATAATCATAACAAGTATCATAGTAACAACCATTACAACACGCCAGATAATAATGTACATATTCTATACGTAATACCTTTATAAATAATAACCATTTGGACACTCAGATCGCAGAAAGAGCAACGTTATCTCTATTTTTTCTATTTACCCGTAAACGAATTACGTCCCTTGGACATAAAATGTCAACGAGTATCATTTTGCGTGCCATAGAGTGCCAGTGGCATTTCCGACGTGGTCATCTCTGTTGAAAGTACGTATACAAATGAAAAACTTACGGTGAAACTCATTGTTGCCGTGTCATGGCTTGTACATGCAACTTCTGGGCTCACTTGGTAAGAGATTAACGTTGTGTCTTGATACAGGTTTGCTGCAATAATCATAACAAGTATCATAGTAACAACCATTACAACTCGCCAGATAATAATGTACATATTCTATACGTAATACCTTTATAAATAATAACCATTTGGACACTCAGATCGCAGAAAGAGCAACGTTATCTCTATTTTTTCTATTTACCCGTAAACGAATTACGTCCCTTGGACATAAAATGTCAACGAGTATCATTTTGCGTGCCATAGGGTGCCAGTGGCATTTCTGACGTGGTCATCTCTGTTGAAAGTACGTATACAAATGAAAAACTTACGGTGAAACTCATTGTTGCCGTGTCATGGCTTGTACATGCAACTTCTGGGCTCACTTGTAAGAGATTAACGTTGTGTCTTGATACAGGTTTTCTGCAATAATCATAACAAGTATCATAGTAACAACCACTACAACACGCCAGATAATAATGTACATATTATATACGTAATACCTTTATAAATAATAACCATTTGGACACTCAGATCGCAGAAAGAGCAACGTTATCTCTATTTTTTCTATTTACCCGTAAACGAATTACGTCCCTTGGACATAAAATGTCAACGAGTATCATTTTGCGTGCCATAGAGTGCCAGTGGCATTTCTGACGTGGTCATCTCTGTTGAAAGTACGTATACAAATAAAAACTTACGGTGAAACTCATTGTTGCCGTGTCATGGCTTGTACATGTAACTTCTGGGCTCACTTGGTAAGAGATTAACGTTGTGTCTTGATACAGGTTTGCTGCAATAATCATAACAAGTATCATAGTAACAACCATTACAACACGCCAGATAATAATGTACATATTCTATACGTAATACCTTTATAAATAATAACCATTTGGACACTCAGATCGCAGAAAGAGCAACGTTATCTCTATTTTTTCTATTTACCGTAAACGAATTACGTCCCTTGGACATAAAAT
>JAWPHD010023915.1:0-20753 GCA_037043455.1 Cyrtodaria siliqua
GAAAGTATATGTGTAAGAAATGAATATATATGCGTAAGAACTGAATATATATGCGTAAGAACGGAATATATTTGTGTAAGAATGGAATATATATGCGTAAGAACTGAATATATATGTGTAAGAACGGAATATATATGTGTAAGTACGGAATATATATGCGTAAGAACTGAATATATATGCGTAAGAACTGAATATATATGCGTAAGAGCTGAATATATATGCCTAAGAACGGAATATATATGCGTAAGAACGTAATATATGTGTGTAAGATACGGAATATATACGTGTAAGAACGGAATATATATGTGTAAGAACGGAATATATATGTGTAAAAACGGAATATATATGTGTATATATGTGTAAGAACGAAATATATATGTGTAAGAAGTTAATATATATGTGTAAGAAGTGAATATATATGTGTAAGAACTGAATATATATGCGTAAGAACTGAATATATATGCGTAAGAACTGAATATATATGCGTAAGAACGGAATATATATGCGTAAGAACGGAATATATGTGTAAGAACGGAATATATATGTGTAAGAACGGAATATATATGTCTAAGAAGGGAATAAATATGTGTAAGAACGGAATATATATGTGTAAGAACGGAATATATATGTGTAAGAACGGAATATATATTTGTAAGAACTGAATATATATGTGTAAGAAACTGAATATATATGTGTAAAAACTGAATATATATGTGAATATATGTGTAAGAACGGAATATATATGTGTAAGAACGGAATATATATGTGTAAGAAGTGAATATATACGTGTAAGAACTGAATATATATGTGTAATACCTGAATATATATGTGTAAGAACGGAATATATATATGTGTAAGGACGGAATATGTACGTGTCAGAATGGAATATTTACGTGTAAGAACTGAACATATATGTGTAAGAACTGAATATGTATGTGTAAGAACTGAATATATATGTGTAAGAATTGAATATATATGTGTTAGAACGGAATATATATGTGTAAGAAGTGAATATATATGTGTAAGAACGGAATATATATGTGTAAGACGGCATATATATGTGTATATATGTGTAAGAACGAAATATATATGTGTAAGAAGTAAATATATATGTGTAAGAAGTGAATATATATGTGTAAGAACGGAATATATATGTGTAAGAACGGAATATATATGTGTAAGAACGGAATATGTACGTGCAAGAACGGAATATATATTTGTAAGAACTGAACATATAAGCGTAAGAACTGAATATATATGCGTAAGAACTGAATATGTATGCGTAAGAACTGAATATATATCTGTAAGAACTGAATATATATGCGTAAGAACTGAATATATATGCATAAGAACTGAATATAGATCTGTAAGAACTGAATATATATGTGTAAGAACTGAATATATATGCGTAAGAACTGAATATATATGCGTAAGTACGGAATATATATGTAAGAAAGGAATATATATGTGTAAGAACGGAATATGTACGTGTAAGAACTGAATATATATTTGTAAGAACGGAATATATATGTGTAAGAATTGAATATATATGTGTAAGAACTGAATATATATGTGTAAGAACGGAATATATATGTGTAAGAACGGAATAAATATGTGTAAGTACGGAATATTTATGTGTAAGAACTGAATATATATGTGTAAAAACTGAATATATATGTGTAAGAACGGAATATATATGCGTAAAAACGGAGTATATATGTTGAATAACGGAATATATATGTGTAAGAACTGAATATATATGCTTAAGAATGAAATATATATGTGTAAGAACGGAATATATATGTGTAAGAACGAAATATATGTGTAAGAATATTTATGCGTAAGAACGGAATATATATGTGTAAGAACGGAATATATATGCGTAAGAACTGAATATATATGTGTAAGAACTAAATATATATGCGTAAGAACTGAATATATATGCGTAAGAACTGAATATATATGCGTAAAACTGAATATATATGCGAAAGAACGGAATATATATGCGTTAGAACGGAATATATATGTGTAAGAACGGAAAGTATTTGTGTAAGAACAGAATATATATGAGTAAGAACGGAATATATATGTATAAAAACTGAATATATATGTGTAAGAACTGCACTTATATCCGTAAAAACTAAATATATATGAGTAAGAACTGAATATATATGCGTAAGAACTGAATATATATGCCAAAGAACGGAATAGATATGCGTAAGAACGGAATATATGTGTAAGAAAGGAATATATGTGTAAGAACGCAATATATATGTGTAAGAACGGAATATATTCGTGTAAGAACGGAATCTATATGTGTAAGAACAGAATATATATGTGTAAGAACGGAATATATATGTGTAAAACGGAATATATATGTGTAAGAACTGAATATATATGCGTAAGAACTTAATATATATGCGCAAGAACTGAATATATATGCGTAAGAACTGAATATATATGCTTAAGAACTGAAAATATATGCGTAAGAACTGAATATATAAGTGTAAGAACGGAATATATATGTGTAAGAACGGCATATATATGTGTAAGAACGGAATATATATGTGTAAGAACTTAATATATATCTGTAAGAACTGAATATATATGTGTAAGAACTGAATATATATGTGTAAGAACGGAATATATATGTGTAAGAAGTGAATATATATCTGTAAGAACTGAATATATATGTGTAAGAACTGAATATGTATGTGTAAGAACGGAATATATATGTGTAAGAACGGAATATATATGTGTAAGAACGGAATATATATTTGTAAGAACTGAATATATATGTGTAAGAAACTGAATATATATGTGTAAAAACTGAATATATATGTGAATATATGTGTAAGAACGGAATATATATGTGTAAGAACGGAATATATATGTGTAAGAAGTGAATATATACGTGTAAGAACTGAATATATATGTGTAATACCTGAATATATATGTGTAAGAACGGAATATATATGTGTAAGGACGGAATATGTACGTGTAAGAATGGAATATATACGTGTAAGAACTGAACATATATGTGTAAGAACTGAATATGTATGTGTAAGAACTGAATATATATGTGTAAGAATTGAATATATATGTGTTAGAACGGAATATATATGTGTAAGAAGTGAATATATATATGTGTAAGAACGGAATATATATGTGTAAGAACGGAATATATATGTGTATATATGTGTAAGAACGAAATAGATATGTGTAAGAAGTAAATATATATGTGTAAGAAGTGAATATATATGTGTAAGAACGGAATATATATGTGTAAGAACGGAATATATATGTGTAAGAACGGAATATGTACGTGCAAGAACGGAATATATATTTGTAAGAACTGAACATATAAGCGTAAGAACTGAATATATATGCGTAAGAACTGAATATGTATGCGTAAGAACTGAATATATATCTGTAAGAACTGAATATATATGCGTAAGAACGGAATATATATGCGTAAGAACTGAATATATATGCGTAAGAACGGAATATATGCATACGAACGGAAGATATATGCGTAAGAACGGAATATATGTGTAAGAATGGAATATATATGTGAAAGAATGGAATATGTATGTCTAAGAAGGGAATAAATATCTGTAAGAAAGGAATATATATGTGTAAGAACTGAATATATATGTGTAAGAACTGAATATATATGTGTAAGAACTGAATATATATGCGTAAGAACTAAATATATATGCGTAAGAACTGAATATATATGCGTAAGAACTGAATATATATGCGAAAGAACGGAATAGATATGTGTAAGAACGGAATATATGTGTAAGAAATGAATATATGTGTAAGAACGCAAGATATATGTGTAAGAACGGAATATATTCGTGTAAGAACGGAATCTATATGTGTAAGAACAGAATATATATGCGTAAGAACGGAATATATATGTGTAAGAACGGAATATATATGCGTAAGAACTGAATATATATGCGTAAGAACTGAATATATATGCGTAAGAGCTGAATATATATTCGTAATAACGGAATATATATGCGTAAGAACTGAATATATATGCGTAAGAACGGACTAAATATGTGTAAGAACGGAATATATATGCGTAAGAACTGAATATATATGTGTAAGAACGGAATATATGTGTAAGAATATATATGTGTAGCAACGGAATATATATGCGTAAGTACTGAATATATATGCGTAAGAACTGAATATATATGCCAAAGAACGGAATAGATATGCGTAAGAACGGAATATATGTGTAAGAAAGGAATATATGTGTAAGAAGTGAATATATATCTGTAAGAACTGAATATATATGTGTAAGAACTGAATATGTATGTGTAAGAACGGAATATATATGTGTAAGAACGGAATATATATGTGTAAGAACGGAATATATATTTGTAAGAACTGAATATATATGTGTAAGAAACTGAATATATATGTGTAAAAACTGAATATATATGTGAATATATGTGTAAGAACGGAATATATATGTGTAAGAACGGAATATATATGTGTAAGAAGTGAATATATACGTGTAAGAACTGAATATATATGTGTAATACCTGAATATATATGTGTAAGAACGGAATATATATGTGTAAGGACGGAATATGTACGTGTAAGAATGGAATATATACGTGTAAGAACTGAACATATATGTGTAAGAACTGAATATGTATGTGTAAGAACTGAATATATATGTGTAAGAATTGAATATATATGTGTTAGAACGGAATATATATGTGTAAGAAGTGAATATATATATGTGTAAGAACGGAATATATATGTGTAAGAACGGAATATATATGTGTATATATGTGTAAGAACGAAATAGATATGTGTAAGAAGTAAATATATATGTGTAAGAAGTGAATATATATGTGTAAGAACGGAATATATATGTGTAAGAACGGAATATATATGTGTAAGAACGGAATATGTACGTGCAAGAACGGAATATATATTTGTAAGAACTGAACATATAAGCGTAAGAACTGAATATATATGCGTAAGAACTGAATATGTATGCGTAAGAACTGAATATATATCTGTAAGAACTGAATATATATGCGTAAGAACGGAATATATATGCGTAAGAACTGAATATATATGCGTAAGAACGGAATATATGCATACGAACGGAAGATATATGCGTAAGAACGGAATATATGTGTAAGAATGGAATATATATGTGAAAGAATGGAATATGTATGTCTAAGAAGGGAATAAATATCTGTAAGAAAGGAATATATATGTGTAAGAACTGAATATATATGTGTAAGAACTGAATATATATGTGTAAGAACTGAATATATATGCGTAAGAACTAAATATATATGCGTAAGAACTGAATATATATGCGTAAGAACTGAATATATATGCGAAAGAACGGAATAGATATGTGTAAGAACGGAATATATGTGTAAGAAATGAATATATGTGTAAGAACGCAAGATATATGTGTAAGAACGGAATATATTCGTGTAAGAACGGAATCTATATGTGTAAGAACAGAATATATATGCGTAAGAACGGAATATATATGTGTAAGAACGGAATATATATGCGTAAGAACTGAATATATATGCGTAAGAACTGAATATATATGCGTAAGAGCTGAATATATATTCGTAATAACGGAATATATATGCGTAAGAACTGAATATATATGCGTAAGAACGGACTAAATATGTGTAAGAACGGAATATATATGCGTAAGAACTGAATATATATGTGTAAGAACGGAATATATGTGTAAGAATATATATGTGTAGCAACGGAATATATATGCGTAAGTACTGAATATATATGCGTAAGAACTGAATATATATGCCAAAGAACGGAATAGATATGCGTAAGAACGGAATATATGTGTAAGAAAGGAATATATGTGTAAGAACGCAATATATATGTGTAAGAACGGAATATATTCGTGTAAGAACGGAATCTATATGTGTAAGAACAGAATATATATGTGTAAGAAGTTAATATATATGTGTAAGAAGTGAATATATATGTGTAAGAACTGAATATATATGCGTAAGAACTGAATATATATGCGTTAGAACTGAATATATATGCGTAAGGACGAAATATATATGCGTAAGAACGGAATATATATGCGTAAGAACGGAATATATGTGTAAGAACGGAATATATATGTGTAAGAACGGAATATATATGTCTAAGAAGGGAATAAATATGTGTAAGAACGGAATATATATGTGTAAGAACTGAATATATATGTGTAAGAACTGAATATATATGTGTAAGAACTGAATATATATGCGTAAGAACTGAATATATATGCGTAAAACTGAATACATATGCATAAGAACTGAAAGTATATGTGTAAGAAATGAATATATATGCGTAAGAACTGAATATATATGCGTAAGAACGGAATATATTTGTGTAAGAATGGAATATATATGCGTAAGAACTGAATATATATGTGTAAGAACGGAATATATATGTGTAAGTACGGAATATATATGCGTAAGAACTGAATATATATTTTCGTAAGAACTGAATATATATGCGTAAGAGCTGAATATATATGCCTAAGAACGGAGTATATATGTGTAAGAACGGAATATATATGTGTAAGAACTGAATATATATGTGTAAGAACTTAATATATGTGTAAGAATATATATGTGTAAGAAAGGAATATATATGCGTAAGAACTGAATATATATGCGTAAAACTAAATATATATGCGAACGAACGGAATATATATGCGTAAGAACGTAATATATGTGTGTAAGATACGGAATATATACGTGTAAGAACGGAATATATATGTGTAAGAACGGAATATATATGTGTAAAAACGGAATATATATGTGTATATATGTGTAAGAACGAAATATATATGTGTAAGAAGTTAATATATATGTGTAAGAAGTGAATATATATGTGTAAGAACTGAATATATATGCGTAAGAACTGAATATATATGCGTAAGAACTGAATATATATGCGTAAGAACGGAATATATATGCGTAAGAACGGAATATATGTGTAAGAACGGAATATATATGTGTAAGGACGGAATATATATGTCTAAGAACGGAATATATATGTGTAAGAACTGAATATATATGTGTAAGAACTGAATATATATGCGTAAGAACGGAATATATTTGTGTAAGAATGGAATATATATGCGTAAGAACTGAATATATATGTGTAAGAACGGAATATATATGTGTAAGTACGGAATATATATGCGTAAGAACTGAATATATATGCGTAAGAACTGAATATATATGCGTAAGAGCTGAATATATATGCCTAAGAACGGAGTATATATGTGAAAGAACGGAATATATATGTGTAAGAACTGAATATATATGTGTAAGAACGGAATATATATGTGTAAGAAGTGAATATATATCTGTAAGAACTGAATATATATGTGTAAGAACTGAATATGTATGTGTAAGAACGGAATATATATGTGTAAGAACGGAATATATATGTGTAAGAACGGAATATATATTTGTAAGAACTGAATATATATGTGTAAGAAACTGAATATATATGTGTAAAAACTGAATATATATGTGAATATATGTGTAAGAACGGAATATATATGTGTAAGAACGGAATATATATGTGTAAGAAGTGAATATATACGTGTAAGAACTGAATATATATGTGTAATACCTGAATATATATGTGTAAGAACGGAATATATATGTGTAAGGACGGAATATGTACGTGTAAGAATGGAATATATACGTGTAAGAACTGAACATATATGTGTAAGAACTGAATATGTATGTGTAAGAACTGAATATATATGTGTAAGAATTGAATATATATGTGTTAGAACGGAATATATATGTGTAAGAAGTGAATATATATGTGTAAGAACGGAATATATATGTGTAAGAACGGAATATATATGTGTATATATGTGTAAGAACGAAATATATATGTGTAAGAAGTAAATATATATGTGTAAGAAGTGAATATATATGTGTAAGAACGGAATATATATGTGTAAGAACGGAATATATATGTGTAAGAACGGAATATGTACGTGCAAGAACGGAATATATATTTGTAAGAACTGAACATATAAGCGTAAGAACTGAATATATATGCGTAAGAACTGAATATGTATGCGTAAGAACTGAATATATATGCGTAAGAACGGAATATATATGCGTAAGAACTGAATATATATGCGTAAGAACGGAATATATGCATACGAACGGAAGATATATGCGTAAGAACGGAATATATGTGTAAGAATGGAATATATATGTGAAAGAACGGAATATGTATGTCTAAGAAGGGAATAAATATCTGTAAGAAAGGAATATATATGTGTAAGAACTGAATATATATGTGTAAGAACTGAATATATATGTGTAAGAACTGAATATATATGCGTAAGAACTAAATATATATGCGTAAGAACTGAATATATATGCGTAAGAACTGAATATATATGCGAAAGAACGGAATAGATATGTGTAAGAACGGAATATATGTGTAAGAAATGAATATATGTGTAAGAACGCAAGATATATGTGTAAGAACGGAATATATTCGTGTAAGAACGGAATCTATATGTGTAAGAACAGAATATATATGCGTAAGAACGGAATATATATGTGTAAGAACGGAATATATATGCGTAAGAACTGAATATATATGCGTAAGAACTGAATATATATGCGTAAGAGCTGAATATATATTCGTAATAACGGAATATATATGCGTAAGAACTGAATATATATGCGTAAGAACGGACTATATATGTGTAAGAACGGAATATATATGCGTAAGAACTGAATATATATGTGTAAGAACGGAAAATATGTGTAAGAATATATATGTGTAACAACGGAATATATATGCGTAAGTACTGAATATATATGCGTAAGAACTGAATATATATGCCAAAGAACGGAATAGATATGCGTAAGAACTGAATATATGTGTAAGAAAGGAATATATGTGTAAGAACGCAATATATATGTGTAAGAACGGAATATATTCGTGTAAGAACGGAATCTATATGTGTAAGAACAGAATATATATGTGTAAGAACGGAATATATATGTGTAAAAACGGAATATATATGTGTAAGAACTGAATATATATGCGTAAGAACTGAATATATATGCGTAAGAACTGAATATATATGCTTAAGAACTGAAAATATATGCGTAAGAACTGAATATATAAGTGTAAGAACGGAATGTATATGTGTAAGAACGGCATATATATGTGTAAGAACGGAATATATATGTGTAAGAACTGATATATATGTGTAAGAACTGAATATATATGTGTAAGAACGGAATATATATGTGTAAGAAGTGAATATATATGTGTAAGAACTGAATATATATGTGTAAGAACTGAATATGTATGTGTAAGAACGGAATATATATGTGTAAGAACGGAATATATATGTGTAAGAACGGAATATATATATTTGTAAGAACTGAATATATATGTGTAAGAAACTGAATATATATGTGTAAAAACTGAATATATATGTGAATATATGTGTAAGAACGGAATATATATGTGTAAGAACGGAATATATATGTGTAAGAAGTGAATATATACGTGTAAGAACTGAATATATATGTGTAATAACTGAATATATATGTGTAAGAACGGAATATATATGTGTAAGGACGGAATATGTACGTGTAAGAATGGAATATATACGTGTAAGAACTGAACATATATGTGTAAGAACTGAATATGTATGTGTAAGAACTGAATATATATGTGTAAGAATTGAATATATATGTGTTAGAACGGAATATATATGTGTAAGAAGTGAAAATATATGTGTAAGAAGTGAATATATATGTGTAAGAAGTGAATATATATGTGTAAGAACTGAATATATATGTGTAAGAACGGAATATATATGTGTATATATGTGTAAGAACGAAATATATATGTGTAAGAAGTAAATATATATGTGTAAGAAGAGAATATATATGTGTAAGAACGGAATATATATGTGTAAGAATGGAATATATATGTGTAAGAACAGAATTGTACGTGCAAGAACGGAATATATATTTGTAAGAACTGAACATATGTGCGTAAGAACTGAATATATATGCGTAAGAACTGAATATGTATGCGTAAGAACTGAATATATATCTGTAAGAACTGAATATATATGCGTAAGAACGGAATATATATGCGTAAGAACTGAATATATATGCGTAAGAACGGAATATATGCATAAGAACGGAAGATATATGCGTAAGAACGGAATATATGTGTAAGAATGGAATATATATGTGAAAGAACGGAATATGTATGTCTAAGAAGGGAATAAATATCTGTAAGAACGGAATATATATGTGTAAGAACTGAATATATATGTGTAAGAACTGAATATATATGTGTAAGAACTGAATATATATGCGTAAGAACTAAATATATATGCGTAAGAACTGAATATATATGCGTAAGAACTGAATATATATGCGAAAGAACGGAATAGATATGTGTAAGAACGGAATATATGTGTAAGAAAGGAATATATGTGTAAGAACGCAAGATATATGTGCAAGAACGGAATATATTCGTGTAAGAACGGAATCTATATGTGTAAGAACAGAATATATATGCGTAAGAACGGAATATATATGTGTAAGAACGGAATATATATGCGTAAGAACTGAATATATATGCGTAAGAACTGAATATATATGCGTAAGAGCTGAATATATATTCGTAATAACGGAATATATATGCGTAAGAACTGAATATATATGCGTAAGAACGGAGTATATATGTGTAAGAACGGAATATATATGTGTAAGAACTGAATATATATGTGTAAGAACGGAATATATGTGTAAGAATATAAATGTGTAACAACGGAATATATATGCGTAAGAACTGAATAAATATGTGTAAGAACTGAACATATATGTGTAAGAACTGAATATATATGCGTAAGAGCTGAATATATATGCGTAAAACTAAATATATATGCGAAAGAACGGAATATATAATCGTAAGAACGGAATATATGTGTGTAAGATACGGAATATATACGTGTAAGAACGGAATATATATGTGTAAGAACGGAATATATATGTGTAAGAACGGAATATATATGTGTAAAAACTGAAAATATATTCTTACGAACTGAACATATATGTGTAAGATATGAATATATATGCGTAAGACCTGAATATATATGCGTAAGAACTGAATATATATGCATAAGAACTGAATATATATCTGTAAGAACTGAATATATATGTGTAAGAACTGAATATATATGCGTAAGAACTGAATATATATGCGTAAGAACGGAATATATATGTGTAAGAACGGAATATATATGTGTAAGAACGGAATATGTACGTTTAAGAACTGAATATATATTTGTAAGAACGGAATATATATGTGTAAGAACTGAATATATATGCGTAAGAACTGAATATATATGCGTAAGAACTGAATATATATGCGTAAGAACTGAATATATATGCGTAAAACTGAATATATATGCATAAGAACTGAATATATATGCGTAAGAACGTAATATATATGCGTAAGAACGGAATATATATGCGTAAGAAGGGAGTATATATGTTGAATAACTGAATATATATGTGTAAGAACTGAATATATATGCTTAAGAATGGAATATATATGTGTAAGAACGGAATATATATGTGTAAGAACGAAATATATGTGTAAGAATATATATGCGTAAGAACGGAATATATATGTGTAAGAACGGAATATATATGCGTAAGAACTGAATATATATGTGTAAGAACTAAATATATATGCGTAAGAACTGAATATATAAGCGTAAGAACTGAATATATATGCGTAAAACTGAATATATATGCGAAAGAACGGAATATATATGTGTAAGAACGGAATATATATGTGTAAGAACGGAATGTATTTGTGTAAGAACAGAATATATATGAGTAAGAACGGAATATATATGTGTAAAAACTGAATATATATGTGTAAGAACTGCACATATATCCGTAAAAACTAAATATATATGAGTAAGAACTGAATATATATGCGTAAGAACTGAATATATATGCGAAAGAACTGAATATATATGCCAAAGAACGGAATATATATGCGTAAGAACTGAATATATATGCGAAAGAACGGAATAGATATGCGTAAGAACGGAATATATGTGTAAGAAAGCAATATATATGTGTAAGAACGAAATATATTCGTGTAAGAACGGAATCTATATGTGTAAGAACAGAATATATATGTGTAAAAACGGAATATATATGTGTAAGAACTGAATATATATGTGTAAGAACTTAATATATATGCTTAAGAACTGAAAATATATGCGTAAGAACTGAATATATAAGTGTAAGAACGGAAAATATATGTGTAAGAACGGCATATATATGTGAAAGAAGGGAATATATATGCGTAAGAACTAAATATATGTATGTAAGAACGGAATATATATGTGTAAGAACGGAATATATATGCGTAAGAACTGAATATATATGCGTAAGAACTGAATATATATGCGTAAGAGCTGAATATATATGCCTAAGAACGGAGTATATATGTGTAAGAACGGAATATATAAGGGGAAGAACTGAATATATATGTGTAAGAACTTAATATATGTGTAAGAATATATATGTGTAAGAACGGAATATATGTGTAAGAACGCAATATATGTGTAAGAACGCAATATATATGTTTAAGAACGGAATATATTCGTGTAAGAACGGAATCTATATATGTAAGAACAGAATATATATGTGTAAGAACGGAATATATGTGTGTAAAAACGGAATATATATGTGTAAGAACTGAATATATATGTGTAAGAACTTAATATATATGTTTAAGAACTGAAAATATATGCGTAAGAACTGAATATATAAGTGTAAGAACGGAAAATATATGTGTAAGAACGGCATATATATGTGTAAGAACGGAATATATATGTGTAAGAACTGAATATATATGTGTAAGAACTGAATATATATGCGTAAGAACTGAATATATATGTGTAAGAACGGAATATATATGTGTAAGAAGTGAATATATATGTGTAAGAACTGAATATATATGTATAAGAACTGAATATGTATGTGTAAGAACGGAATATATATGTGTAAGAACGGAATATATATGTGTAAGAACTGAATATATATTTGTAAGAACTGAATATATATGTGTAAGAAACTGAATATATATGTGTAAAAACTGAATATATATGTGAATATATGTGTAAGAACGGAATATATATGTGTAAGAACGGAATATATATGTGTAAGAAGTGAATATATACGTGTAAGAATTGAATATATATGTGTTAGAACGGAATATATATGTGTAAGAACTGAATATATATGTGTAAGAACTGAATATATATGTGTAAGAACTGAATATATATATGTGTATATATGTGTAAGAACGAAATATATATGTGTAAGAAGTGAATATATATGTGTCAGAAGGGAATATATATGTGTAAGAACGGAATATATATGTGTAAGAACGGAATATATATGTGTAAGAACGGAATATGTACGTGCAAGAACGGAATATATATGTGTAAGAACTGAACATATATGCGTAAGAACTGAATATATATGCGTAAGAACTGAATATATATCTGTAAGAACTGAATATATATGCGTAAGAACGGAATATATATGGGTAAGAACTGAATATATATGCGTAAGAACGGAATATATGCATAAGAACGGAAGATATATGCGTAAGAACGGAATATATGTGTAAGAACGGAATATATATGTGAAAGAACGGAATATGTATGTCTAAGACCTGAAAGTATATGTGTAAGAAATGAATATATATGCGTAAGAACAAAATATATATGTGAAAGAAGGGAATATATATGCCTAAGAACTAAATATATGTGTGTAAGAACGGAATATGTATGCGTAAGAACTGAATATATATCTGTAAGAACTGAATATATATGCGTAAGAACGGAATATATATGCATAAGAACTGAATATATATGCGTAAGAACGGAATATATGTGTAAGAACGAAATATATATGTGTAAGAACGGAATATGTATGTCTAAGAAGGGAATAAATATCTGTAAGAACGGAATATATATGTGTAAGAACTGAATATATATGTGTAAGAACTGAATATATATGGGTAAGAACTGAATATATATGCGTAAAACTGAATATATATGCATAAGACCTGAAAGTATATGTGTAAGAAATGAATATATATGCGTAAGAATTGAATATATATGCGTAAGAACGGAATATATATGTGAAAGAAGGGAATATATATGCGTAAGAACGGAATATATATGCGTAAGAACTGAATATATATGCGTAAGAACTGAATATATATGCGTAAGAGCTGAATATATATGCCTAAGAACGGAGTATATATGTGTAAGAACGGAATATATATGTGTAAGAACTGAATATATATGTGTAAGAACTTAATATATGTGTAAGAATATATATGTGTAAGAACGGAATATATATGCGTAAGAACTGAATATATATGCGTAAAACTAAATATATATGCGAACGAACGGAATATATATGCGTAAGAACGTAATATATGTGTGTAAGATACGGAATATATACGTGTAAGAACGGAATATATATGTGTAAGAACGGAATATATATGTGTAAAAACGGAATATATATGTGTATATATGTGTAAGAACGAAATATATATGTGTAAGAAGTTAATATATATGTGTAAGAAGTGAATATATATGTGTAAGAACTGAATATATATGCGTAAGAACTGAATATATATGTGTAAGAACTGAATATATATGCGTAAGAACGAAATATATATGCGTAAGAACTGAATATATATGCGTAAGAACGGAATATATGTGTAAGAACGGAATATATATGTCTAAGAAGGGAATAAATATGTGTAAGAACGGAATATATATGTGTAAGAACTGAATATATATGTGTAAGAACTGAATATATATGTGTAAGAACGGAAGATATATGCGTAAGAACGGAATATATGTGTAAGAACGGAATATATATGTGAAAGAACGGAATATGTATGTCTAAGAAGGGAATAAATATCTGTAAGAACGGAATATATATGTGTAAGAACTGAATATATATGTGTAAGAACTGAATATATATGTGTAAGAACTGAATATATATGCGTAAAAACTGAATATATATGCGTAAAACTGAATATATATGCATAAGACCTGAAAGTATATGTGTAAGAAATGAATATATATGCGTAAAAACTGAATATATATGCGTAAGAACAAAATATATATGTGAAAGAAGGGAATATATATGCCTAAGAACTAAATATATGTGTGTAAGAACGGAATATGTATGCGTAAGAACTGAATATATATCTGTAAGAACTGAATATATATGCGTAAGAACGGAATATATATGCATAAGAACTGAATATATATGCGTAAGAACGGAATATATGTGTAAGAACGAAATATATATGTGTAAGAACGGAATATGTATGTCTAAGAAGGGAATAAATATCTGTAAGAACGGAATATATATGTGTAAGAACTGAATATATATGTGTAAGAACTGAATATATATGGGTAAGAACTGAATATATATGCGTAAAACTGAATATATATGCGAACGAACGGAATATATATGCGTAAGAACGTAATATATGTGTGTAAGATACGGAATATATACGTGTAAGAACGGAATATATATGTGTAAGAACGGAATATATATGTGTAAAAACGGAATATATATGTGTATATATGTGTAAGAACGAAATATATATGTGTAAGAAGTTAATATATATGTGTAAGAAGTGAATATATATGTGTAAGAACTGAATATATATGCGTAAGAAATGAATATATATGCGTAAGAACTGAATATATATGCGTAAGAACGAAATATATATGCGTAAGAACGGAATATATATGCGTAAGAACGGAATATATGTGTAAGAACGGAATATATATGTGTAAGAACGGAATATATATGTCTAAGAAGGGAATAAATATGTGTAAGAACGGAATATATATGTGTAAGAACTGAATATATATGTGTAAGAACTGAATATATATGTGTAAGAACTGAATATATATGCGTAAGAACTGAACATATATGCGTAAAACTGAATACATATGCATAAGAACTGAAAGTATATGTGTAAGAAATGAATATATATGCGTAAGAACTGAATATATATGCGTAAGAACGGAATATATTTGTGTAAGAATGGAATATATATGCGTAAGAACGGAATATATATGTGTAAGAACTGAATATATATGTGTAAGTACGGAATATATATGCGTAAGAACTGAATATATATGCGTAAGAACTGTATATATATGCGTAAGAGCTGAATATTTATGCCTAAAAACGGAGTATATATGTGTAAGAACGGAATATATATGTGTAAGAACTGAATATATATGTGTAAGAGCTTAATATATGTGTAAGAATATATATGTGTAAGAAAGGAATATATATGCGTAAGAACTGAATATATATGCGTAAAACTAAATATATATGCGAACGAACGGAATATATATGCGTAAGAACGTAATATATGTGTGTAAGATACGGAATATATACGTGTAAGAACGGAATATATATGTGTAAGAACGGAATATATATGTGTAAAAACGGAATATATATGTGTATATATGTGTAAGAACGAAATATATATGTGTAAGAAGTTAATATATATGTGTAAGAAGTGAATATATATGTGTAAGAACTGAATATATATGCGTAAGAACTGAATATATATGCGTAAGAACTGAATATATATGCGTAAGAACGGAATATATATGCGTAAGAACGGAATATATGTGTAAGAACGGAATATATATGTGTAAGAACGGAATATATATGTCTAAGAAGGGAATAAATATGTGTAAGAACGGAATACATATGTGTAAGAACTGAATATATATGTGTAAGAACTGAATATATATGCGTAAGAACGGAATATATTTGTGTAAGAATGGAATATATATGCGTAAGAACTGAATATATATGTGTAAGAACGGAATATATATGTGTAAGTACGGAATATATATGCGTAAGAACTGAATATATATGCGTAAGAACGGAATATATATGCGTAAGAGCTGAATATATATGCCTAAGAACGGAGTATATATGTGTAAGAACGGAATATATATGTGTAAGAACTGAATATATATGTGTAAGAACTTAATATATGTGTAAGAATATATATGTGTAAGAAAGGAATATATATGCGTAAGAACTGAATATATATGCGTAAAACTAAATATATATGCGAACGAACGGAATATATATGCGTAAGAACGTAATATATGTGTGTAAGATACGGAATATATACGTGTAAGAACGGAATATATATGTGTAAGAACGGAATATATATGTGTAAAAACGGAATATATATGTGTATATATGTGTAAGAACGAAATAAATATGTGTAAGAAGTTAATATATATGTGTAAGAAGTGAATATATATGTGTAAGAACTGAATATATATGCGTAAGAACTGAATATATATGCGTAAGAACTGAATATATATGCGTAAGAACGGAATATATATGCGTAAGAATTGAATATATGTGTAAGAACGGAATATATATGTGTAAGAACGGAATATATATGTCTAAGAAGGGAATAAATATGTGTAAGAACGGAATATATATGTGTAAGAACTGAATATATATGTGTAAGAACTGAATATATATGTGTAAGAACTGAATATATATGCGTAAGAACTGAATATATATGCGTAAAACTGAATACATATGCATAAGAACTGAAAGTATATGTGTAAGAAATGAATATATATGCGTAAGAACTGAATATATATGCGTAAGAACGGAATATATTTGTATAAGAATGGAATATATATGCGTAAGAACTGAATATATATGTGTAAGAACGGAATATATATGTGTAATACGGAATATATATGCGTAAGAACGGAGTATATATGTGTAAGAACGGAATATATATGTGTAAAAACGGAATATATATGTGTAAAAACGGAATATATATGTGTAAGAACGGAATATATATGTGTAAGAACTGAATATATATGTGTAAGAACTGAATATATATGTAAAAGAACTGAATATATATGTGTAAGAACGGAATATATGTGTGTAAAAACGGAATATATATGTGTAAGAACTGAATATATATGTGTAAGAACTTAATATATATGTTTAAGAACTGAAAATATATGCGTAAGAACTGAATATATAAGTGTAAGAACGGAAAATATATGTGTAAGAACGGCATATATATGTGTAAGAACGGAATATATATGTGTAAGAACTGAATATATATGTGTAAGAACTGAATATATATGTGTAAGAACTGAATATATATGTGTAAGAACGGAATATATATGTGTAAGAAGTGAATATATATGTGTAAGAACTGAATATATATGTGTAAGAACTGAATATGTATGTGTAAGAACGGAATATATATGTGTAAGAACGGAATATATATGTGTAAGAACGGAATATATATTTGTAAGAACTGAATATATATGTGTAAGAAACTGAATATATATGTGTAAAAACTGAATATATATGTGAATATATGTGTAAGAACGGAATATATATGTGTAAGAACGGAATATATATGTGTAAGAAGTGAATATATACGTGTAAGAACAGAATATATATGTGTAAGAACTGAATATATATGTGTAAGAACGGAATATATATGTGTAAGGACGGAATATGTACGTGTAAGAATGGAATATATACGTATAAGAACTGAATATATATGTGTAAGAATTGAATATGTATGTGTAAGAACTGAATATATATGTGTAAGAATTGAATATATATGTGTTAGAACGGAATATATATGTGTAAGAAGTGAATATATATGTGTAAGAACTGAATATATATGTGTAAGAACTGAATATATATATGTGTATATATGTGTAAGAACGAAATATATATGTGTAAGAAGTGAATATATATGTGTAAGAAGGGAATATATTTGTGTAAGAACGGAATATATATGTGTAAGAACGGAATATATATGTGTAAGAACGGAATATGTACGTGCAAGAACGGAATATATATGTGTAAGAACTGAACATATATGCGTAAGAACTGAATATATATGCGTAAGAACTGAATATATATCTGTAAGAACTGAATATATATGCGTAAGAACGGAATATATATGGGTAAGAACTGAATATAAATGCGTAAGAACGGAATATATGCATAAGAACGGAAGATATATGCGTAAGAACGGAATATATGTGTAAGAACGGAATATATATGTGAAAGAACGGAATATGTATGTCTAAGAAGGGAATAAATATCTGTAAGAACGGAATATATATGTGTAAGAACTGAATATATATGTGTAAGAACTGAATATATATGTGTAAGAACTGAATATATATGCGTAAGAACTGAATATATATGCGTAAAACTGAATATATATGCATAAGACCTGAAAGTATATGTGTAAGAAATGAATATATATGCGTAAGAACTGAATATATATGCGTAAGAACGGAATATATATGTGAAAGAAGGGAATATATATGCCTAAGACCTAAATATATGTGTGTAAGAACGGAATATGTATGTGTAAGAACTGAATATATATCTGTAAGAACTGAATATATATGCGTAAGAACGGAATAGATATGCATAAGAACTGAATATATATGCGTAAGAACGGAATATATGTGTAAGAACGAAATATATATGTGTAAGAACGGAATATGTATGTCTAAGAAGGGAATAAATATCTGTAAGAACGGAATATATATGTGTAAGAACTGAATATATATGTGTAAGAACTGAATATATATGTGTAAGAACTGAATATATATGGGTAAGAACTGAATATATATGCGTAAAACTGAATATATATGCATAAGACCTGAAAGTATATGTGTAAGAAATGAATATATATGCGTAAGAATTGAATATATATGCGTAAGAACGGAATATATATGTGAAAGAAGGGAATATATATGCGTAAGAACTAAATATATGTGTGTAAGAGCGGAATATATATGTGTAAGAACGGAATATATATGCGTAAGAACTGAATATATATGCGTAAGAACTGAATATATATGCGTAAGAGCTGAATATATATGCCTAAGAACGGAGTATATATGTGTAAGAACGGAATATATATGTGTAAGAACTGAATATATATGTGTAAGAACTTAATATATGTGTAAGAATATATATGTGTAAGAACGGAATATATATGCGTAAGAACTGAATATATATGCGTAAAACTAAATATATATGCGAACGAACGGAATATATATGAGTAAGAACGTAATATATGTGTGTAAGATACGGAATATATACGTGTAAGAACGGAATATATATTTGTAAGAACGGAATATATATGTGTAAAAACGGAATATATATGTGTATATATGTGTAAGAACGAAATACATATGTGTAAGAAGTTAATATATATGTGTAAGAAGTGAATATATATGTGTAAGAACTGAATATATATGCGTAAGAACTGAATATATATGCGTAAGAACTGAATATATATGCGTAAGAACGAAATATATATGCGTAAGAACGGAATATATATGCGTAAGAACGGAATATATGTGTAAGAACGGAATATATATGTGTAAGAACTGAATATATATGTGTAAGAACTGAATATATATGTGTAAGAACTGAATATATATGCGTAAGAACTGAATATATATGCGTAAGACTGAATACATATGCACAAGAACTGAA
>JAWPHD010023916.1:0-20751 GCA_037043455.1 Cyrtodaria siliqua
CGGACAGACGATGGACAACATGATCCCTAGGTGTCTGCCATGCTTTGCAGGCGACACAAAAAAACAGAATGAGTCCATGGGACACGGATGTCCCACTGAAAACAATCAGAAAACATAAAATTAGAAAGGAAAAAAACGTTCCGTAACTCCGGTAATAATGAGTCGATTTAGACACCGTAAACGATATTCAAATCTTGACATCATAGGTGAGCTTCCCGTAAAGTTTCATAACAATCACGGGGACAAATGTGGGAAGAGATAGACAAACAATTTATTTTTATGTAAAATTTGACAAAGAAAGGGCCATAACTCTGGTTATACTGGGCCGACTTAGACGCCGAAATGTGCTTCTTGGCTAAGCAATCCCCCACCAACAAACACCATGTCCTCTATGTGAGGGGACTCCATACCCAAATATATGGTTGAGCTATTAATAAATTTTAAGCGTAAAAAAACATATTGTTTAGTAACATCAGGGATTGGATCTTTCATCTTTACCAAAATTATTGCATATTTCATATGATGGTGTTATTTACTAATATATTAATAATTGTTGGCCCCACCAAGGTGTGGGGGCAACACACCCAACCCCACTACCACTGGTCACCATACCCCAACCCTCAACCCACCTCCCCTCACCTAATCATACAACAAATGAAACAACATAGCTAGGTGTAAGAACTGATAAACAAGCAACACAGAATATGTAAAACAAAAAAGGTTTCGGGTGGTGGTGGGGTGAGTGAGCGGCACAACATAGCTATAAGTGTAAGAACTGATAAAATTAAAGAAAGAAAAAATGTTTCGGTGTTGGTGGGTGGGATGGGGCAGAGGGGTGGGGTGGGGGTGGGGTAGGGGAGTTTGGGTGGGGGAGGACATACCTAAATATAATTCAGCTAATAATAAGAAGACTAACACATATGATCAGTATAACAGATTGGATGATTATGTAAACCAATCTATGATGATTGATGATTCATTTGCGCCTTACGCATCCATCTAATAAGATAATGCTATAATGAATCTCAACATGGGCATGATCGGAGGCCAGAAGTTATAGAAGACAAACTATTTTCTAGTTGAGTGAGAGAGTGCTTTACCATGTAAATATTAATAATTACATACTTGAAAATTTTAAAATCCCAGCAAATTAAATGTAAATGAATAAAAAAATAAATAGGTCAAGGTCACTGATATTGAGCTGCTTTTGTGCAAGAACATATCGATGTCATATATAGATATAATGGTGTATGAAGTTTGAATTTGTGGTTTTAGGTGTCTCAGTAATGGACATAATATAAAACTTGAATGAAAGTGGTAATGTAAATTAACAAAGTTAAAAATTTAGGTCAAGGTCATTGATACTGACCTGTTTTGAGGTAGGAACATGTTGATGTCATACAGATGTAAGTTTGTATGAATTTTAACAGCTGTACGACTTCTGGTATCAGAGTAATGGACATAATAAAAAACTTTAATGTATATTAACAAAGTGCCAAAAGTAGATCAAGGTAATTCATATTGACCTACTTTTCATTGAAACATTCCATCGTCATGTAGTTCTAAACATTTGTACATTTGGAAAACTGTAAGGCACCTCTTGTTGAAAAAATGGACTTAACAAAAAAATTGAATGTATCAAACTTGAATGTAAATTAACAAGGTGTAAAAGTAGGCCAATGTCATTTATATTGACCTGATTTGGGAAGGAACATATTGCTGCCATATAGATGTAAGCGTGTATGAAAAACCTGTATGGCTTTTGGTATCCGAGAAATTGACTTAATAAAATACCTGAATGTAAAAACAGGACGTTAGTCCGTCTGGACAAGGGTAACACTATAAAAAGTACCGTATACAGTATCAAGATTGCATCAATTTTTTTTTCTCTTGGTTCAGAATCGGCTTAATATGTAGTTGGACGTTCAGGCATGGTTGCAAGTTTAAGTTGATTTTTTCTAAACAATAGTTATAACCACATCAATGTAGGCAGTTTTCAGATTATTTTGCGGCGGTACGAATGCTTACTATGTGACTCAGTCATGTTAAAATTAATACTTATCAAACAATAATGGACTGATTTTATCACTCATTCAAATTATTACTTTGATGATCAAACATACAATACATGGCAAATCTAACTGTCGTGATCCTTTGAACTTCTAATCAAATTATATGGCAGTAAAGATGCAAACAAATCAGTATGCAAACACAAACCGTGTGTATTTTCACTAACAACTTGAACAAGTGCCTGGCAACTGCTGACGTAGTTATCGATCGCTATTACCTGGGGTGCAGTAAATTTCCACAACTGCATACATAAAATAGGATGCCAACACTTTTAACTTTATTATATACAAGGGGAAATTCTTTGATATTTTAAGGCGTCACTCACGCTATTGGATCTTGGCATGAACAAGGAATCGCGGCATGTCACAGGGGCGTAGTCAGGAATATTTAGGTTGTATGCATGAGAAAATGTTTAGTCAAGCGTCGTAGACGCTAGTGTCCGAGTGGAGTCCGGAGACAGGCCCCACCCCCTAACCCCCTGGATTCTTTTATCACACAATGCAAAATCAAACCTTCTGGCCTATCTTGGATAACTATAAGTAATATGTATACAACCGATTTAATACTTTCCTATTTTCTATTAGGTACCGACCATTTTGATTTCTGGTGGGAGCCTGGGATTGTTTTTGAAAAAATATTCTGGCCCTTGAATTGTTGAAAAAAAATATCCTGGCTCTGACTTGAGGGAAAAAAAATAAACAGTCCCTCAAATTGTTGAAAAAAAATCCAGCCTTCTCTCATATTCTTCGAAAAAAATAATATTGTTGTGAGTCCAATTAGAGGAAAAGGATAATCCGGCTCCCTATTCAGTCTATGATAAATGTAGATCTACTCCATTAGCCACTTGATTCAACATGAAAATGTTTAACCACAATCTGGCTACATCCACAGCTTCTGCTCAGAATTTATCGAAATATCCAGTTGAAATGAGTTTAGAAGACTGTGAGTGATAGTATTCATGGTTGTTATAAATGTGATGTACATATATCATGGTAGTAATAAATACGGTATACATTAGTCATGGTAGTTATAAATGTAATAAATGTTGTATACACTGGCAATGGTGGTAGTAAATGTGTTCTATAACGTGTTATAAAGTGGTCATGGTAGTAAATTTGGTACACGTTGGTCATGGTAGTAATGAATGTGATATTCAGTATATGATAAATGTAGATCTACTCCATTAGCCACTGGATTCAACATGAAAATGTTTAACCACAATTTGGCTACATCCACAGCTTCTGCTGAGAAGTTTATCGAAATCTCCAGTTGAAATGAATTTAGAAGACTGTGAGTGATAGTATTCATGGTTGTAATAAATGTGATGTACACAGATCATGGTAGTAATAAATATGGTATTCATTAGTCATGGTAGTTATAAATGTGATAAATGTGGTATACACTGGCAATGGTACTAGTAAATGTGTATAACTTGTTATAAAGTGGCCATTGTAGTAAATTTGGTATACATTGGTCATGGTAGTAGTGAATGAGATATTCATAGTCATGGTTATAATTAATGTGGTATACATAAGTCATGGTTGTAATAAGGCCTATATTTTTTTTATATAAATTTGTTTTACGAACCCTCCTACCACAAAACGAAATTAGGTTGTTTTTTTTCCATAGGGAATTTGATAGTTTATTGTTTTTACCTCCTCCCAGATTTTAATAGAACATTTCATTCCCTTCCTTTAAATTAAAATAATTAAACTATGCTTTACCAATTTTCTATTTTTATTTGTTTCCCTTCCTCCTACAACAATTCTCTGTCTTGATGGTTCTTAAAAGAAATAATAAAACCTAATGGCTTAAATGTGTTATACATTGGTCATGGTAGTATGTACATATTGCAGTCCTGTGACGGTGACGGTGAATATTTGTAAAGCTTCCAAGGTTATTTGTTTTATTATACTGAAAAATATGTTTGAAAAAGAAATTTGGTCCTGCTAAATATTCCTTTGAAATAAAACAGGAGAAAATATTGTTACTAATCTGTCAGTTCTAAATTACTATTCTCAGCACCTAGCTAGAAAATAAATTTCTGCTTATGGTTCTTTTGTGTTCTTTCGAAATCCTCAGCTGTGAACTCATGCATAAAACTTTCAAATCATCTTCAGAAGGTTGTGCAAACTGTGTTCGCCATTTTAGTAAATGTTCACTGATTTTTATTTGCATATGTATATACATACACTGTTCAGCATAGGACATTGTTTTGACTTCACAATCATAAGACAGTACAAATTAAACTGGGGTGACATTACAAAAAATACTATCATTCAGTCACTCACTCCATGGAGACATTACAAGCGATATGAGATATTACAAAAATGGGAAAATAACAGTATTTAACATTGGTGTTTGACATTCATTATTAATAAATATTAAATATGATATCAGTGGTCATGGTAATAATAAATGTAGTATGCATAGCTCATGGTAGTAATACATGGGGTATTTAGTGGTCATGGTAGTAATGAATGGGGTATTTAGTGGTCATGGTAGTTATGAATGTGGTATTTAGTGGTTATGGTAGTAATTTAGAAGAGCAAATTGGGCTCACATAGAAAGCAGGCAAGGACAAGCATAACTAAAGATTAAAACTAGCACATGGAGTTCCATCCACCATATATGGAAAGATCCATATTAAACAAGAGTTGTCAGAAGGACAGCATGCTCCACCATTCAGAGTCAGTTTTAAACAAGGCCACTGACACTTCTGTCTCACCAACCATGGTGCCAGTTCATTCACAAGGTCAAGTCTTAATTGTGGAGTTTAGGTGGTGGTGAGGTGAGTGTGTAGGGGGTGCGCGGAGGTGTTGATCAGTAGTGTTGGGAATCGGTTGAAAATTCATGATCGATTATCTGAATATTTTACCGACCGATGATCGATCATTAATCGATTAAACATGGCTGCTATAAAAGACAAGTGTAAGCCTTTTCCAGACTAAAATGAAGAAAATAATCACATTTCAAGTATATTCTGGTAATAAAGGAACAGAATAAAACTGACCAACATATATATTTAAAAAAATAAATTGTGATGACTGCTATACATATGTGATTACTTGTTGTACAATTATAACTCATTTTATTTCTTGTATACTTTAGCCATAATTTTCAACAACCGAGTAAAGTCGATCATGAACATTTTTAATCGAATAATCAGATCAAAAGCATAACTGATTGATGATCGATCAAATCGATTTATCGGAACAACACTATTGGTCAGTAAACATATACCAAATATCGAAGAAAGACTTTCAGTACCCCAGAATGAATATGAGGGAGGGTGTGGTGAAGAGAACAGGTTGCAGACATGGTAACTGGAGAGAAACCAAAAGAATATAACAAATATTTGTCTATTTATCTGTGGTGATGGTGGGGAAGGTGTGGGCGTTCATGGGGCTAATTATATTTACGGGTTTACCATTGTCATTTGATTTATGCAGTGAGTTTCATTGAAATATATGGAGCTGCTTAAAAAACTTTAACTGAAATTCTAAGTTGAAAAAAAACACATCATCTGGCTAAAAATGAAATAAAAAGTTATGAAACATGTGTCTGTGTCCTTTTGATGACGCTGAATGACACTTGTCAAGCTCATTTGACAGAGATATATGGCTAGTGGATATTGAAATAAATGGATTGCCAGAAAATAAAATAAAATAAATTCTAAGTCGAAAAGGGGCTACACCTTTTCTAAAATACTATACAGAAAATATTTATCCAGGAAAAAAATTGCTAAAATGCCATACAGAGTTATGGAACATGTGTCTACTAGCATCCATGCTTTACTGAAGTTGTATTAATAAGTAACAATCACCTATTGACATACAAGGACTTGCCTAAAACCCAGATTTTTGAAGTTGAAAAAGGAACATAACTTGGCTTAAATGCAATACAGAGTTAATATGAACATGTATCTACTAGCGCCCGTGTTATTCCAAGCTTTACTGAAATTTTGTTGATGTACGACTTTCAGTTGTTAAAATATATGGACCTCAAAAAAGAACATTTAAACCAGAAATTCGAAGTAAGAAAAGGGTCATGCTAATACAGAGTTATGGAACATATGTCTACCAGTGTCATTGATGGTACTGATGACATATTTCAAGTTTCACTGTCCAGTGGTTGCTGAAATAATTGGACTATTTTTTTTTAGTAACTACAACTGAAAACCAATGTCGACGCAGACGTTGAGTAGATCTACAACAGCGCTTCTTATTATCTTAGAAAAAAAATATTCTGGATTTCACGAAAAAAAAAAAAGGCCAGCGCAGTAGGCGAAATAAAAATCCCGGCTTTAAAGTCCCTTAGAACACGGTATGCAAACCTGTTGTGCAACCTGGTAACAGTGACTGGTTGGTCTAAAATGACATATGATTTATCATGTAAGAAAATGTTGCATACTTTGCGTACATGTAGCTACGCCACTGTGTCTGTTTTCTGAAGTTAAGATATCGCAGGCTGCTACGCAATAAATGGCTGGGGAAGGCCATGGTCGGGTCACAGGCAGCCGTCACAGAGCTAGGATAGTAAAAGATGGAGCTAGGATAGTAAAATAGTAAAAAAATGTTTTGAAGCATGGCGATATTGGGCGGTGGCCCCGTTAGCTCAGTTGGTAGAGAACTCGCCCTGTAAGTGAGGGGTCCCGGGTTCAAGTCCCTGCATTTTTCCCGTTTGGTTTATTTCACTGGCGACGAGGCTAATTCGGTGAATAGCGGCACCAGGGGTCTGAGAGATCGGAAGAGCTGTGTTAGCTCTTGAAAGTTAAACAGGGGAGAAGTGTTGTGATATTGGGTACGCGGTGGCCCGGTTAGCTAAGACGGTAGAGTACTGGCTTGAAGAATGGATATACAGGTACTATGTAGATCTATGCCTGAAGCAAGGAGTCGCGGGCTTGAGTCCGGTAACGCCCGCACTTCTTCCCTTGTTTACTTCAGAAGCAAAGCCAGAGGGATCTGTTTTAGTGTAGCCAAAAAAAAGTATGCAGTTTCTCGAGTCTTTTGATGTGATAACAGTATAACGTGCCGTGATACAGTCTAAGAATTAAGGAAATACACGTTAACTGTTAGTTATATATAGTCTTACTCTTTCTGTTCTTTCTATGTCTTGCAGCAAATTCTGTATCACGGCACATACTTCAACACAGGGAGGAAACACTGTTGTACCCTGTATGAGTTCTGGTATATTGCAGTGAGTCGACTGTGCGCCCTTTCCAGCAGATCGGCATCTAGTTCTGCGTCAGTTAAAGTTCTCACTTCGTTACTAACCATTTTAAAACATTCACGCACAAAATCGCGATAATGCGCCATCGTTGCCAAGTTTCCAATAAGCGGTGTAGATCAGACTACACCAATTACCAACCAATCAGCGGGCAGGGAAAAAGTTACAGGGTAAATTCGGAGCTATTACACAGAATCTCTTAATTTTGATTGGTTGTCAATGTAAACAAACCAAAATATCTTGCTAAAAAATAAGATTCAATTTTTGAAGAGTACTTATAAAGGTTAAATCATACATTTCTGCAATGCATTCATAATGTGTTGCATAATCAAAGAAAGAAGTATATTTTACATTTTCCTCATGTTTCTACATGCATGTAGGTGGGTCAGCACCATCCGACCCAAACAGCTTTTTCAAAACATACTCAACGTATGGCTTCTGTATGTTTTTTTGATAAAACTAAGATAGATCTTTCAAAACAAGTAATACAAAATATAGCTTCCTATATTAGGGAACTCAGTACAGAGCTTAGAGCTATAAGGTAAGCCTATGGAAAATGAATTGGTGTAGTATGACCTAAAGATAGATACTGCATAGGGTAAAAGTGAAAGTAGACATACTTTCTTTCTTACACAATGATTTTAAAGTGTGAGAAATGTTGAATTATGATGTATTTTGACTTTTCTTATAACTCTTTTCATGGTTTTTAAATATTTGAAAGTTTTATGATGCAACATAGGTAATTAAAATTCCTTCATTGAGGGTAGTGGACACAAAATTAGCCATACCTGACACCTGGTATACAAAATTGGCCTGTAATGCACATGTTTGACTAGTTAAAGGTATATCTAGTAAGTTTTATTCATTTCTGAGGTCTTTGCATACATTGTTTGGCAAAAATGTCAGAAAGCGACAATCTACATCTGCCCGAAAAGATGTCGAAAAGCCGCTTTTGTCTGTTTTGAAAAAGATGTTGAGGTAAACTGACTTTGAGTGCATCGCTTCTATACGGTTATTGTCGATATGCAAATATGTTATGCGGTTTAATACATTTTACAAATTAAATTATTTATTTCGCAAAAAATATGACCGTTTGTATGTTTTTCAAAAGTTTTTTTCTACTCCACCCCCTTCATTTTAATGAATTTTCAGGGATCTGTACTTTAAACAGTGCTTATTGGCTGCATGGTTACATGAAAATGACTTGTAAAGATGGTATAAACAATATCTAATAAAAAAAGTACAATAAACAGTACAGTAACAGGCAATCTTGTGTAATGATCATATTGTAAAACATGGCATGGCCCTAAAAATGGAGTTGGGGAGGATAGTCTCAGAATTATTTTTTGTCATTTCTAAATTGAAAAGTTGCATTTTCTTGATGGTTTCACATATATAACCTGCTGAATAATGTTTATTAATTCATTTGAAGGCAGATTGTGAATACATACAAAAACAGTGGCGTTTTATGGTAAAATCTGCTATTTTGACCCCTGAAAATCACAAATATCATTTTTGAGTAGATATTATTTTCAAGATAGCTTCAACTGGTTGAAAATCACATGTTGTTGATGAAATCAATTTAAAACCACTTCATTTGAAGCAAAATATTGGAACGGTTGTCGAGATATGGCATTTTGAAGATTCTGGATTTACGCGTAAAAACCGAAGGAATTTTGCTTTAGCCAAAGCTCTTTTAAGCCCTCATGTTTTGTCGAAAAGGATTTTTTTCTAAAAAAGAATGACATCATTTCTATCAGATTGAATGTATCAAACAATTTAGCCAGAAAAAAACAACTTCAGTCAGGTTTGAATGTCTCTTTAGATCAGACTACACCAACTACCAACCAATCAGCGGGCAGGGAAAAAGTTCCAGGGTAAATTCGGAGCTATTACACAGAATATCTGAATTTTGATTGGTTGTTAAGATAAACAAACCAAAAAAATCTTGCTAAAACTTAAAATTCAACTTTTGAAGAGTACTTATAAAGGTTAAATCATACATTTCTGCAATGTATTCATAATGTGTTGCATAATCAAAGAAAGAAGTATATTTTACATTTTCCTCATGTTTCTACATGCATGTAGGTGGGTCAGCACAATCCGACCCAAACAGATTTTTCAAAACATACTCAACGTATGGCTTCTGTATGTTTTTTTGATAAAACTTCTTTCAAAACAAGTAATAAAATATATTGTTTCCTATATGAGGGAACTCAGTACAGAGCTCAGAGCTATAAGGTAGGCCTATGGAAAATGAATTGGTGTAGTATGACCTGTAGAGGTATATTGTAACTTCTGGTTTTCAGTATGTAACAAGGAATGTGATTGGACGAGACTTTCGAACCTGTTCATTAACAATGCAGGTGCACCCATATTTATAGGTGCACCTGTAAAATTGTAGGTGCACCTATAAAAAGTGTAGGTGCATCTGTATATGTTACCTACATTTTTACAGGTGCACCCATAAAATATATATGTGCACCTACACTTTTTATAGGTGCACCTACACTTTTTTACAGGTGCACCTACATCAGTAGTTTTGACCCCGATCCTACACCACACGACTTCCTTACAAATACACGCCCGACTCCCTTACAAATACCCGCCCGACTCCCTTGCAAATACACACCTGACTCACTGACAAATACACGCCCGACACCCTGACAGATACACGCGTGACTCACTCACAAATACACGCCCGACTCCCATCGCAGAAAATACTTCCCGACTTCTTGACAAATACGTGCCCGACTCCCTTACAAATACACGCCTGATTCCCTGACAAATACCCGCCTGACAACCTTACAAATACACGTCCGACTCCCTTACAAATACCCGCCCGACAACCTTACAAATACACGACCGACTCCTTTTCAAATACACGCCCGACTCCCTGACAGATATCCCCGACACCCTAACAAATACGTGCCCGGCTGCCTTACAAATACACACTCGACTACCCGACAAATACACGCCCTACTACCTTACAAATACACGCCGACTCCCTTACAAATACACGCCCGACTCCCTAACAAATACATGCCGACTCACTGACAGATACACGCCCGACACCCTTACAGATACATGCCCGACCCCTGACAAGTACGTGTTGGATTACTTTACAAATACACACCGACTCCCTAACAAATACACGCACGACTCCCTTACACATACTATCCCTTACAGTTCACATTCAATTCGTTGTGCCCGCTGTCACCGGGATTCCTCGTGCAGCAATGTGCGGACTGACTAAAAAACGTAGAATCACTCACGAACGCACGCACGCATTGTACTTGTACACATATGGCAATGAATATGTTCAAATCAAAATCTGATTCAATCACCAAATAATTCACTGAGTTAATTATATTTCTGAAGGATCTAACTATTGTTGTACAGGCGCTTGCAAATATTACTTCAAAATGCAGATTTCGGAATGCGGAATTCGGAATGCAGAATTAGAAACAGTGTAATGTTTTAGTGCGGTGGAAGTATAACACGGAGGCATATCCTGGGTGTCATGGTTATCAAACTTTTTCGGGAGTTAAACAAAAACACTTAAATTGCACGTTACGACACATCTTAAGTTTAAGGGGACGGGTATATCTTATTCCTTATCTCCTAAACTTACATCTAAACTACTGAAACTCAAGAGGGGTCAATGGTATATGACCACCGTGTCTCCCGCCTGCAACACGAGGCTGACATTGTCGAGATGAGCGCCAGTCAGAATTTGCATTTACTTATAAGATCACCGTGTCTCCCACCTGCAATACGAGGCTGACATTGTCGAGATTAGCGCCAGTCAGAACTTGCATTTACTTATAAGATCACTGTGTCTCCCACGTGCAATACGAGGCTGACATTGTCGAGTTGAGCGCCAGTCAGAATTTGCATTTACTTATAAGACCACCGTGTCTCCCACGTGCAATACGAGGCTGACATTGTCGGGATGAGTGCCAGTCAGAATTTGAATTTACCTATAAGACCACCGTGTCTCCCACGTGCAATACGAGGCTGACATTTTCGAGATGAGCGGCAGTCGGAATTTGCATTTACTTATAAGACCACCGTGTCTCCCACGTGCAAAAACGAGACTGACATTGTCGAGATGAGCGCCAATCAGATTTCTTATAAGACCACAGTGTCACCCACGTGCAATACGAGGCTGACATTGTCGAGATGAGCGCCAGTCAGGATTTTCATTTACTTATAAGACCACAGTGTCTTCCACGTGCACTACGAGGCTGACATTGTTGAGATGAGTGCCAGTCAGAATTTGCATTTACTTATAAGACCACCGTGTCTCCCACGTGCAATACGAAGCTGACTTTGTCGAGATGAGCGTCAGTCAGCATTTACATTTACTTTGCAGTTCTGGGTGGCAGGGTGGCAGGTTTGCAGTTCGTGGTGTATGTTGAGGGAGGGATAGGGGGAAGTACGCTGTAGTCGAGGCCAAATAAATACGCGCTCATCACTATCAAGTTGTAAATGCGGAATGCGGAATTCGGAATGTAGAATTCAGGATTCGAAAATAGAAGCAAAGTTAATCTGAGTCAAATAGGCTGTCGTATAAAGATGAATATTTGATGAATGTGAAGTTGGTATTAGAGCAGCAGCTACTGCTACTGCTATTATTACTGTTGCTACTGCTACTGTTGTTATAGCTGCTGCTACTGCTACTGCTGCTACTCCTATTGCTACTGCTGCTGCTGCTACTGATACTGGTGATACTGCTACTGCGGATACTGCTCTTACTGCAGCTGCTGCTACTGCTACTGCTGCTGCTACTGATATTACTGTTATTGCTGCTGCTACTGATATTGCCATCTTCATGTCATGCCCTTTGACATGCGTCTTTACATCCTCTCTTTCACAGAGTGAAGTGGGGACTATACAGGAATCCCGTCGCGTCCCGTCTCGTCCCGTAACACATTTTTGTCCCGTTCCGTCGCGTCGCATTTTGTTACGTCTCGTCGCGTCGCGTTCCGTCCGGAACACATTTTCATTACTTGCATTCCCCAAACAGTTTGAAATGGGTTGTTCTCAAACTTCATATACACATAACAACTGATGACCTTATGTCCCTCTACATCACCCATTGTTGATTGCCGAATTTATTAAAGAATTATGGCCCTTTGTTTGACTGAACATTAAAGCGGGGTATTCATCACCTTCAGTGATAGTTCTAGTTTACTTTGCCACTACGTTAACTGACCTTACAAGTTTGGATCGTATACGCTTAGCAAGTTCCTTTGTGGCGTAGCTGGAAACATCCCCTTTACGTACCTTACACACAAACATCCTGCTACGTTTTTCCGCCGTTGTGTTGTAAACCTTTGCCTCTCGCCGCGGGTTCGAATCCCACTGGGAGCTCGACCTATAAATGAGGAAGTGTCGATTGTTACGGATGACGGGAGGTGTACAGTACTGATTCTACCCAAGAAACGTGGGTGGTCTGCTTCCATCACAAAAAATCGACCGTCATATGTAACCTTGCATGTACTAAAAATGACGTAAAACATAAAACACCATACAAACAAACAAACAAACGTTTTTTCCCGCTAAACTTGTCATATTTGTGTTCAATGGGACTTGACCAAAACATCTAAATCACGAATGTTTTCTTCTTGTTTGTAACAAAATGAGGAAACGGTGCTATATTTATTGTTTAATCATGCAGAATGCATTATTTCGTTTCCATATTTTTAAATTGTCCGGGACAGGAGAAAGATATATAAGAATCCGGGAAACGTGTCCTAATCTTACTACAAAATAGATTTCTACGATTTTTTAACGTGCTCGGATGTTCGACAACGATACACGAGACCGCCAGATTTACGTCCCCATCCGACGGACGCGGCTACTGGAAGTGTCTTGCACAAACATAGACATTGCTTAAACATAAGAAAACATGTTGGCAATATCCCATTAACAGAAACAAATTAAACGTATAACTTATTCGTTTACGAAATGTGTTTTTTTTGGTTTGCTTTTGTTTTTTAAACATATCACACGTTACTTAAGCCTTTGTATAAATACAGCACACAAACCTAACATGTTATCAGTAGATCAAACAAATAAAATTAAAAAAAAAATCCCATTACAAGTTGTTACTTCCTAGTTGTATTGTTTTTTTATCTTTTTAATTTTTATTTATTGCTTTACTGATGAAATCGCAAGTTCGTATGCTATATATTCTAAAATATTGTATACCACGTGTGCCACTATTTTAAAGTTGTTATTCGCTTATCTTACCTTCACAAGTACATATATATTTATTCTTATTTCCCACTGCATTTTCACATTATAAATTATGATAGAAACAACGAAGATTTTATGCACTAATAAACGCAGAGAAACTCTTTTGTTGAAGAGTCACACATATTTGACTACGAACAATTCATTTACACAAAGAAGAAGGAATATACTATACAATACAATACAATAACATTTATTCACTCAATTCACATTTACACACATATATGAGGTATGTATAACAACATTTAAATCATCATCGAGGCTCATAAGAAATATTATAGATATAATATGACATGGTTATATACAAAAGAGTAATGCAATTTGGTAATAGCTTAGAGAAGAAATGATCTCCCAGGTAGTCCTCATTTATCATATAACTAAAGATCTGTTTTGTATATACATATATGGGAGAGTTCTTCGTTTATTTGTTGGCAAATGCATGGCAAAATAATGTCGAAACCAATACATAATTAAACAAAAACAAACAGTTTTACATTACAACATGAATATTATCTATTTGACTCTTTGCATGATATTTTTAATAAATTCACACAATTTTCTAAACTCTGCATTATTTTTTGTGTTTATTAATTTATCAAATTTGTATACATTGAGTCTTTTAAAATATTCTGGACTGATCTATTTACTACGTTGAGTTTTGAATTCGCGGCATACAAGCAGATAATGGAACTCATCTCCTATATCTGTTTTGCAAAGCTGGCATATTCTACGATTATACGGAGTTTTATTCCAATTGCCAGTTTCAAATGGTAACCTGTGATTTCTTGTTCTGAATTTGGTTATATATTTTAACGAACAATATGGTGCGTTGGTTAGATAGTTTTCAAAGCAAAACTCATGTTTAAATAAACGATAGGAGATGCTGATGCTCGAATTCATTATTTTAGAATACCACTCATTTAAGAATAAATCTTTGAGTTTTTGATTTACTGACAAATTTAACCATTTAGTGTTGGGTAAGGTCTGCGAATCCCATACTCAACTTAGGCCACATTTAATCAGTATGTCTCTGATCTGGTATAGCCACTGAAAGTTTCCTTGTGCAATAGTTGATGCGCTATATTTGAAATGACTGCGTAGTATTTCATCAATTAAGTTGGAAAGTTTAGCTCTTTCTGGATCGTTAACTTTTGCCCAAAACGAAATTACTCTAGTTTGAATATCTACTGATACTGGAAATACCCCTGTTTCTCCGTATAAAATATAATTTGCAGTAGATTTCTTTAGATTTAAAATATACTTTAGAAACTTCAATTGTACCCTGTCAATTATATTAAGATTTCCATACCCCCAAATTTCACTGCCATATAAAAGAATGGGTTTAATTGTTTTATCGAATAAAACTATTTGCAAGTATATTGGTAATGACAAATGCCTAGCTTTCTTGAGTAGAATGTAGGAAGAACTCGACGTTTTACATTTGGTCACAAAATGTCACGGGTAGAGCGTATTGGTCGTACATAGCTCTTGTAAGCTGTTAGTTACACCCTAATCTATTGTTGAGTTGAAACAAATTCACAATATCCATGATATATTCATGTAACACGTAAAAAGCGTGCACATTTTAAGTGGCCGCCAGAGAGGCCGTGTCATCAGTTGAGTTTTGTGCTAATGCATGTAAACGTATAGGTCTATCTTCCTTAAACGGCAAACTTGTGTAAGGGGCATTTCGTGTAGATTTTAATACTGCGAATTTAGCCAAGTATGTCACGGACTGAACGGGGGAAATAATGGTTTGGGCGTAACATTTGCTATAAAACCCATTGTCTCCTAGTTCTCGCCGGGATTGCTTGATAGTTGATTTGTTTGGAACAGAAGTTGGACGGCGAAATTCACAGGCAATATGTGGTCAGTATTTATTTTATTAACTTGTATCGTACATTTGTATTCAGTGGGCGGCGCCATCTTGGTTGGCGGTTACGACATCCGGTTAGCTTTGATGTTTCTCAAACATTAACTTTAGACTAGCATATGATTTTGAAGTTACTTTATTAGATGTAATTATTGTAATTGATCATTAATTGTAAAACAATATTAGTTTGATAACGTGGTATAATAGGTACATTAGTTAACGGTGGCGTATAACTCAGTGATTGTAATACACAATGGTTAACATTAGTTAACAATGAGATGAGTGACTAGTATAAATGTTCGACGCGTAAGCATAGCGTTGTATAATGTGGGCATTTTGTGACATACATGAGTGCATGCATAACTCAGTGAGTGTAATATACGAGTGATTTAATAATGTTTTATATTACATGTATTAGGGGCATTGATTAACAGCAACGTACATGGCGTATACATGGCGTTGTTGAATATGTATACCTTGCTACTCATCATTAGTACAGCTTACATATATTTATTGAATAATGATTTGTTTGGGTAATGATAATTATGCAAGATTGTTATGTTTGTCAACCGACATCTTAAACGTATGTATAATTACAGCCTAAGCCATCCAGGGTTGGATATAAGCCATCCAGGATATAAGCCATCCAGGTGTGGATATAAGCCTTCCGGAGTGGAGCTAAGCTTCCACATATAACGTTTACGAGCGGTGGAGACGGTCCTCGTACCTACGCAGCATGGCCAGGTTTTAGTAGCGACAACCCCCGGGACATAAGGTGTGCCCGTTATCAGTCCTCACTGGAGGAACATCACCCAAAACCTCAGTGGAGGTTAATCATCTTACATATCGCGTCATCAACCCTTATAGAAGGCATTTGATGACAATCACCCATTGGATTCGCGCATCATCATCTTCATGAGCTCTCGCTCATCACAGTTATCGTGCTAGATCATAGATCAACATTGTTATAACTCTAACAACACTTTAGTGTAATATATTCAGTATTTGTTACAATACTAAGAACGTCTTAAACGTTCATGAGAATATTCTTTTCATATTTTATCTGTGTATTGTCTTGTTTTTTTAGATAATTGTATATATATTTATTATATTTTAAAAGTTGCATTAAACTTATGTAAATGCATTCACCGTCATTGATTCTTTCCTGAGTTAGCCCCAACCACTAGGGTCATCTTGCGACACATTTCGATAATCAATATACGTCAGCTTGTTCAATACCCAATAACAACTTAACACTACGTTACATAACATTCAAAGTCACTATTCCAATCATATATGTTACAGATGAATTGCCACCCTTTTTGTAGTATTATCAATTAACAAATTTAACTCTTAAGCAACATATGAACATTTCTTGATCGTCCTGGAGAGAAACATTTATTTAAAACCGCTACTAAGTTGTATGTAAAAATAAGTATTATTTCCATGACGTAGATACTACTTTTACCACTGCGTGACTGCATGGGGAAATGAGGTAAATCTGAATTGTATAGCTGCACAACTAATGCCAGATAATTAATAAATACATTTACCTGTGGATAAATTTACCTGTTCAAAGTTTTCTACGTCATCAAATAAAATCTTATTCTCGCTTTTCACAGATATTGCAATGCGTGAATTGTAAATATATATTGTTGTGTATATTGATTTCGATTTAAATAAAAATAAACATGTTCATGAAACAAGACATGGCCGGAGAACTTTAAAACAATTATTAACAGTGCAGTGGAAGATCGGATTGCCCATGGCTCATGTTGGACTTATTATTTATTTATTTTTCGAATTGAATTGAATTGGGGTTAAAAAAGCGCACTAACACGTGAAAGGTTATATGGCGTCAAACAGGAATGAACATGCCAGGCTCAACCTCCATGTACATCGAGATAACATATGGAGAACGGGCCTAGGACCTTCTCACCCTGAACTGCAGAGTTGGTTCAAATTATATTGTAGACACTCCGTTTACGCTGCATGGAGCCACGTTATAGTTTTTCTGCCACTGCTCTTGTGATATGAGCGAGATGGCACCTGAAACAATGCAGAGGTCATGATGAAGACCTTTAATGAGCATGAAGAAAAATGATAAAATGAACATGTATTTGGGTGGGGGAGGCGTTTCTACCCGTCTGCCTTCCCCTCCAACGGGATCTGCAGTGGCCCTATTATTTGCCTCGTAACCAAACGGGGCCCCCGGAACTACACGGGGCTATTTATTTAAAAACGTTTTAACTTGAATGTTTTACTAAGTTTACCTAGTCCTCAGTCAATTCCAAAACAATAGACAATAATCTGTAAAAGAAGACGTTTTATTGGACTTAGTAAATGCCACAGTTTCAAGTGACAATTATTCTAGTTTAACTACTTTTTTTAACAAATATAACTGGAATCCGAGCAATATGGCTTATCGGGAGAACTTTGTAATCTGAAAATTTGGAAAAATCGACGAAAATAGATAAATTAGATTTTTTTTACCGGTGCGGTGATATTACACACATCTCGATTTACTCGTACGCGTCATTTTAACAATAAAACATGATTATGTTTTTTCTTCATGTGCAAAGGCAGTTTGCATTTAGATATGCACTATTTGTCTCTACAGTTGGCACATTGTTGTATAGTTGAACACGTGTTAAATCGCCAAAGTGTATGTATACAAAGCGTCACCATTATTTAGAAAGCGTTACCATATACATGTATATGTGAATATATGTGAATTATTCACATCTCTTGTTGGTTAGAGAATAGTTCATGGCGTCGATCTCTTTATTTACACTGTCCCGTTTTATTGAGATGACAGTAGGGTAAGTGTGAGGTTTGGTGCACCATAGAACCTTTTTTGCCACTGACCGTTCCAAGGCGAGAGCCCTATATTGTCAACCCGTTTTGTGTTTGTGACGTCATATGACTTTATTCTTTATTAACATTGCCATTCATGTTTGTATTTTTGCGTGTTTTGGGGTTAACTGTGTTCTGTGAAAGCTGCATTTTCTGTTCGATCTTTATGCTTATTTCATTGGTTTCATTTGTTTATAGTCGCAGAGGGGATAGCGAGTTGGATCTCCGTGTGTAGTTTTTATTCGCTGCGTCATTTCGAAAATGAATACTGCTAAAATTGATTTGATATTCCAATATTTTCCTCCAAATAATTATTATAATATCATAATAATATAATATAATATAATATAATAAAGTATAATATAATATCATATAATTTAATATAATATAATATAATATTATATTATATAATATAATATAATATAATATAATATAATATAATATAATATAATATAATATTATATATATAATATAATATTATAATATAATATAATATAATATTATAATATAATATAATATAATATGATATAATATAATATAATGAGTATTGCACTCTCAAACATATTTGTAAACTCGCGTTCTGTTATAACATCAGTTTTAATCCGTATAAGACAGCTACATCTAGTTTATACATTTTGATCTTACAACACAATCGTTTTTATTGATAAGGTTCATTGTATTAAAATATAATCATTCGCAACATCTCGTACACTGCTTCGCAGCATTATTCCCGAAGAATGACGGAATTGGCCGAGCATTCAGGATTGAAAATATAATCTTATCGCAGAACACTTGATATGAACTGAACTATACAGGCAGTACATGCAGGTGGCATTGGTATATCTCTGTAGACATGATATTATGTTACATTGAATAGTTTGTTTGGTTTAGTCCTGTTATTAAATCTTAATCATGAGTTAAAAATAATTAATTTGTTATTTCATAATGTATTATAGTTTAGAAAGAAATAAAAATAAATAAAAATATTAAACTTCAAAAAACACATTCTAAGTGGACTTTGTATTGACTGAATATCGTTCATGGCGGTCGGAATCTTACTTGTATTGTTATTTTCCCTGAATGTTGGTAAGTTGTATATTTGACTTTATTTCAAGTCTGTAAAACAGCAGATTCTCTAAATATGTTTCAACAGAAGCAATACAAATAAAGTTTAATGGATAATTTAATGTAATCAAATGTGTATGTGTAAGACGGGTGGGAGTGGGTGGGATTGGAGTGGGATGGGGTAGAACGGCGTAGTAGTGTAGGATAAAACAAACATTTTGGTAGACTTTTTTTGATGCGTGAAAATATGTAAAGGAGGACAGCTTTTAGGTTTTAAATGTAAGGAAACATAGCTCAGATATGATCATTGTCATTTTGTTGTATTGTTTCGCCTACGTGAACATGTCGAGGATCACTTTGTCCGTCGTCTGCGTGTGCTGGAGACACATTAACTTAAATCTGCAATCAAATATGCGTTTGTCTGAATGGTGTTTTACATCATTTTTAGCACTTGTTAGGCCATATATGACGGCCGATTGTTTTTTGTTAACACCCAATTTGTCCTGAATAGAACCAGTACTACCTTATGTAAGAATCGACACTTTCTCACTTGATATCAAACATGCGTAAATAATGTGCAAAGTATTTGGCAAATGGTCATACAACTTAACACAATAGTATCTTATCTTTTATATACTATAGTCTCTCATGTTCTATAACCCAGTTTACATTTCTTACATACATACATATATATATATATATATATGAGCTCATCAGCGTGTGTTGCAGCTGTCCTTTTTAGGAAGTGACATATATATATATATATATATATATATATATATATATATACTTAAAGTCACCAGGATACAGGGTCTCTAAATTTGAACACATTTATTGGGACCACCATGAAATAGTGTGTATATACGTGTTTGATATTTTTTTTATGAATTAAGTACATCTACGGGTACTTATTATCCTTATACAGTCGTAACTTAACGGGTAATTCAACTGTTAGCGCCTTTTATTCTCGAACCATAATACTGGGTCTGACCCAACATTTTTGATGGGTCTTGTTAAAAAAAATAATATATATACCGAATCACTTGTTTATTGGGTCATTGTGAATTTCCAAATGTATTGGGTCCTGAACTCTGACCTGAACTCTGATTGGATAAACAGTATATATACACACTTAGCAAACTATCAAGAGAAGATAATCCCTACTCAGGGGCCCAATAAACGTGTAAAATAAGTTATGTGCCAGAAGCCTAATTAGGTAAATGTAGTTCTGTTAAACATGCATGTATTATTGGGTCGTTGAATAATTGGGTCAAGACCCAATAGGCAGATTGAGGACCCAATAGCAAGGTAAGGACCCAATATATCGTGTGTAAAAATCATTTTTGACCCAATAAACTGGTGTCCTAAAATACATATATTTCTATGTAAGTGAC
>JAWPHD010023917.1:0-20749 GCA_037043455.1 Cyrtodaria siliqua
CAGTTCTTACGCATATATATTCAGTTCTTACACATATATATTCAGTTCTTACAGATATATATTCAGTTCTTACGCATATATATTCAGTTATTACACATATATGTTCAGTTCTTACGCATATATATTCCGTTCTTACACATATATATTCTTACACATATATTCCGTTCTTACACATATATATTCAGTTCTTACACATATATATTCCGTTCTTACACATATATATTCCGTTCTTACGCATATATATTCCGTTCTAACCTATATATATTCCGTTCTTACGCATATATATTCAGTTCTTACGCATATATATTCCGTTCTTACGCATATATATTCAGTTCTTACACATATATATTCAGTTCTTACATATCTATTCAGTTCTTACACATATATATTCCGTTCTTACACATATATATTCCGTTCTTACGCATATATATTCAGTTCTTACACATATATATTCCGTTCTAACACATATATATTCAGTTCTTACACATATATATTCAGTTCTTACACATATATATTCAGTTCTTACGCATATATATTCAGTTCTAACACATATATATTCAGTTCTTACATATATATATTCAGTTCTTACACATATATATTCCGTTCTTACGCATATATATTCAGTTCTTACACATATATTCAGTTCTTACGCATATATTCAGTTCTTACGCATATATATTTTCAAATCTTACGCATATATGTTCGGTTCTTACACATATAATCCGATCTTACTCATAAATATTCAGTTCTTACACATATATTCAGTTCTTACGCATATATTCAGTTCTTACGCATATATATTCAAATCTTACGCATATATGTTCGGTTCTTACACATATAATCCGATCTTACTCATAAATATTCAGTTCTTACGCATATATATTCAGTTCTTACACATGTATATTCAGCTCTTACACATATATATTCAGTTCTTACACATATATATTCAGTTCTTACACATATATATTCCGTTCTAACATATATATATTCAGTTCTTACACATATATATTCAGTTCTTACACATATATATTCCGTTCTTACGTATATATATTCAGTTCTTACACATATATATTCAGTTCTTACACCTATATAATTAGTTCTTACGCATATATTCAGTTCTTACGCATATATTCAGTTCTTACACATATATATTCCATTCTTACACATATATATTCAGTTCTATACATATATATTCCGTTCTTACACATATATATTCCATTCTTACGCATATATATTCAGTTCTTACACATATATATTCAGTTCTTACACATACATATTCAGTTCTTACGCATATATATTCAGTTCTAACACATATATATTCAGTTCTTACATATATATATTCAGTTCTTACACATATATATTCCGTTCTTACGCATATATATTCAGTTCTTACACATATATATTCCGTTTTAACACATATATATTCAGTTCTTACACATATATATTCAGTTCTTACACATATATATTCCGTTCTTACGCATATATATTCAGTTATTACGCACATATATACAGTTCTTACACATATATATTTTGTTCTTACGCATATATATTCAGTTCTTTTTACATATATATTTTCAGTTCTTACACATATATATTCCGTTCTTAGGCATATATATTTAGTTTTTACACATATATATATTCCGTTCTTACACATATATATTCAGTTCTTACACATATATATTCAGTTCTTACACATATATATTCCGTTCTTACACATATATATTCCGTTCTTACGCATATATATTCAGTTCTTACACATATATATTCAGCTCTTACACATATATATTCAGTTCTTACACATATATATTCATTTCTTACACATATATATTCAGTTCTACTCATATATATTCAGTTCTTACACATATATCTTCAGTTCTTACGCATATATATTCCGTTCTAACACATATATATTCAGTTCTTACAAATATATATTCAGTTCTTACACATATATATTCCGTTCTTACACATATATATTCAGTTCTTATACATATATATTCAGTTCTTACACATATATATGCAGTTCTTACACATATATTTTCAGTTCTTACACATATATATTCAGTTCTTATACATATATATTCAGTTCTTACACATATATATTCCGTTCTTACACATATATATTCCGTTCTTACGCATATATATTCAGTTCTTACACATATATATTCCGTTCTAACACATATATATTCAGTTCTTACACATATATAATCAGTTCTTACACATATATATTTAGTTCTTACGCATATATATTCAGTTCTAACACATATATATTCAGTTCTAACACATATATATTCAGTTCTTACATATATATATTCAGTTCTTACACATATATATTCAGTTTTTACACATATATATTCAGTTCTTACACATATATATTCAGTTCTTACGCATATATATTCAGTTCTTACAGATATATATTCCGTTCTAACACATATATATTCAGTTCTTACACATATATATTCAGTTCTTACACATATATATTCCGTTCTTACACATATATATTCCGTTCTTACGCATATATATTCAGTTCTTACACATATATATTCAGCTCTTACACATATATATTCAGTTCTTACACATATATATTCATTTCTTACACATATATATTCAGTTCTACTCATATATATTCAGTTCTTACACATATATATTCAGTTCTTACGCATATATATTCCGTTCTAACACATATATATTCAGTTCTTACAAATATATATTCAGTTCTTACACATATATATTCCGTTCTTACACATATATATTCAGTTCTTATACATATATATTCAGTTCTTACACATATATATGCAGTTCTTACACATATATTTTCAGTTCTTACACATATATATTCAGTTCTTATACATATATATTCAGTTCTTACACATATATATTCCGTTCTTACACATATATATTCCGTTCTTACGCATATATATTCAGTTCTTACACATATATATTCCGTTCTAACACATATATATTCAGTTCTTACACATATATAATCAGTTCTTACACATATATACTTAGTTCTTACGCATATATATTCAGTTCTAACACATATATAATCAGTTCTAACACATATATATTCAGTTCTTACATATATATATTCAGTTCTTACACATATATTCAGTTCTTACGCATATATTCAGTTCTTACGCATATATATTCAAATCTTACGCATATATGTTCAGTTATTACACATATAATCCGATCTTACGCATAAATATTCAGTTCTTACGCATATATATTCAGTTCTTACACATGTATATTCAGCTCTTACACATATATATTCAGTTCTTACACATATATATTCAGTTCTTACATATATATATTCCGTTGTAACATATATATATTCAGTTCTTACGCATATATATTCAGTTCTTACACATATATTCCGTTCTTACGCATATATATTCAGTTCTTACACATATATATTCAGTTCTTACACATATATATTTAGTTCTTACGCATATATTCAGTTCTTACGCATATATTCAGTTCTTACACATATATATTCCATTCTTACACATATATATTCAGTTCTTATACATATATATTCCGTTCTTACACATATATATTCCATTCTTACGCATATATATTCAGTTCTTACACATATATATTCAGTTCTTACACATATATATTCAGTTCTTACGCATATATATTCAGTTCTAACACATATATATTCAGTTCTTACATATATATTCAGTTCTTACACATATATATTCAGTTCTTACGCATATATATTCCGTTCTAACACATATATATTCAGTTCTTACAAATATATATTCAGTTCTTACACATATATATTCCGTTCTTACACATATATATTCAGTTCTTATACATATATATTCAGTTCTTACACATATATATGCAGTTCTTACACATATATTTTCAGTTCTTAAAAATATATATTCAGTTCTTATACATATATATTCAGTTCTTACACATATATATTCCGTTCTTACACATATATATGCCGTTCTTACGCATATATATTCAGTTCTTACACATATATATTCCGTTCTATCACATATATATTCAGTTCTTACACATATATAATCAGTTCTTACACATATATATTTAGTTCTTACGCATATATATTCAGTTCTAACACATATATATTCAGTTCTAACACATATATATTCAGTTCTTACATATATATATTCAGTTCTTACACATATATATTCAGTTTTTACACATATATATTCAGTTCTTACACATATATATTCAGTTCTTACGCATATATATTCAGTTCTTACAGATATATATTCCGTTCTAACACATATATATTCAGTTCTTACACATATATATTCAGTTCTTACACATATATATTCCGTTCTTACACATATATATTCCGTTCTTACGCATATATATTCAGTTCTTACACATATATATTCAGCTCTTACACATATATATTCATTTCTTACATATATATATTCATTTCTTACACATATATATTCAGTTCTACTCATATATATTCAGTTCTTACACATATATATTCAGTTCTTACGCATATATATTCCGTTCTAACACATATATATTCAGTTCTTACAAATATATATTCAGTTCTTACACATATATATTCCGTTCTTACACATATATATTCAGTTCTTATACATATATATTCAGTTCTTACACATATATATGCAGTTCTTACACATATATTTTCAGTTCTTACACATATATATTCAGTTCTTATACATATATATTCAGTTCTTACACATATATATTCCGTTCTTACACATATATATTCCGTTCTTACGCATATATATTCAGTTCTTACACATATGTATTCCGTTCTAACACATATATATTCAGTTCTTACACATATATAATCAGTTCTTACACATATATATTTAGTTCTTACGCATATATATTCAGTTCTAACACATATATATTCAGTTCTAACACATATATATTCAGTTCTTACATATATATATTCAGTTCTTACACATATATATTCAGTTCTTACACATACATTCAGTTCTTACGCATATATTCAGTTCTTACGCATATATATTCAAATCTTACGCATATATGTTCAGTTCTTACACATATAATCCGATCTTACGCATAAATATTCAGTTCTTACGCATATATATTCAGTTCTTACACATGTATATTCAGCTCTTACACATATATATTCAGTTCTTACACATATATATTCAGTTCTTACACATATATATTCCGTTGTAACATATATATATTCAGTTCTTACGCATATATATTCAGTTCTTACACATATATATTCCGTTCTTACGCATATATATTCAGTTCTTACACATATATATTCAGTTCTTACACATATATATTTAGTTCTTACGCATATGTTCAGTTCTTACGCATATATTCAGTTCTTACACATATATATTCCATTCTTACGCATATATATTCAGTTCTTACACATATATATTCCGTTCTTACACATATATATTCAGCTCTTACACATATATATTCAGTTCTTACACATATATATTCAGTTCTTACAAATATATATTCCGTTCTTACGCATATATATTCAGTTTTCACACATATATATTCCGTTCTTACACATATATATTCAGTTCTTACACATATATATTCCGTTCTTACACATATATATTCAGTTCTTACTAATATATATTCCGTTCTAACACATATATATTCAGTTCTTACACATATATATTCCGTTCTTAAGCATATATATTCAGTTCTTACGCATATATTCAGTTCTTACGCATATATTCAGTTCTTACGCATATATTCAGTTCTTACGCATATATATTCAGCTCTTACACATATATATTCAGTTCTTACACATATATATTCAGTTCTTACACATATATATTCAGTTCTAACACATATATATTCAGTTCTTACACATATATATTCAATTCTTACGCATATATTCCGTTCTTATGCATATATTCAGTTTTTACACATATATATTCAGTTCTTACACATATATATTCAGTTCTTACACATATATATTCAGTTCTTACACATATATATTCCGTTCTTATACATATATATTCAGTTTTTACTAATATATATTCCGTTCTAACACATATATTTTCAGTTCTTACACATATATATTCAGTTCTTACACATATATATTCCGTTCTTAAGCATATAAATTCAGTTCTTACGCATATATATTCAGTTCTTACCCATTTATATTCAGTTCTTACACATATATATTCAGTTCTTACACATATATATACAGTTCTTACGCATATATATTCAGTAAGAACTGAATATATATGTGAAAGAACTGAATATATATGTGTAAGAACTGAATATATATGTGAAAGAGCTGAATATATACGTGTAAGAACTGAATATATTCTTACACATATATATTCCGTTCTTACGCATATATATTCAGTTCTTACACATATATATTCCGTTCTAACACATATATATATTCAGTTCTTACACATATATATTCAGTTCTTACACATATATATTCAGTTTTTACACATACATATGCAGTTCTTACACAAATATATTCAGTTCTTACATATATATATTCAGTTCTTACGCATATATTCAGTTCTTACGCATATATTCAGTTCTTACACATATATATTCAGTTCTTATACATATATATTCAGTTCTTACACATATATATTCCGTTCTTACACATATATATTCCGTTCTTACGCATATATATTCAGTTCTTACACATATATATTCCGTTCTAACACATATATATTCAGTTCTTACACATATATATTCCGTTCTAACACATATATATTCAGTTCTTACACATATATATTCGGTTCTTACACATATATATTCAGTTCTAACACATATATATTCAGTTCTTACACATATATATTCTGTTCTTATACATATATATTCCGTTCTTACGCATATATATTCAGTTCTTACACATATATATTCCGTTCTAACACATATATATTCAGTTCTTACACATATATATTCAGTTCTTACACATATATATTCCGTTCTTACGCATATATATTCAGTTCTTACGCATATATATTCAGTTCTTACACATATATATTCAGTTCTTACGCATTTATATTCAGTTCTTACGCATATATATTTAGTTCTTACGCATATATATTCAGTTCTTACACATATATATTCAGTTCTTTCACATATATATTCCGTTCATACGCATATATATTCAGTTTTTACACATATATATGCAGTTCTTTCACAAATATATTCAGGTCTTACACATATATATTCAGTTCTTACGCATATATTCAGTTCTTACGCATATATTCAGTTCTTACGCATATATATACAATTCTTACGCATATATGTTCAGTTCTTACACATATATTCCGATCTTACGCGTATATATTCAGTTCTTACGCATATATATTCAGTTCTTACACATATATATTCAGCTCTTACACATATATATTCAGTTCTTACACATATATATTCAGTTCTTACACATATATATTCAGTTTTAACACATATATATTCAGTTCTTACACATATATATTCAGTTCTTACACATATATATTCCGTTCTTACGCATATATATTCAGTTCTTACACATATATATTCCGTTCTAACACATATATATTCAGTTCTTACACATATATATTCAGTTCTTACGCATATATATTCAATTCTTACGCATATATGTTCAGTTCTTACACATATATTCCGATCTTACGCATATATATTCAGTTCTTACACATATATATTCCGTTCTTACGCATATATATTCAGTTCTTACACATATATATTTAGTTCTTACACATATATATTCAGTTCTTACACATATATATTCAGTTCTTACACATATATATGCAGTTCTTACATATATATATTCAGTTCTTACGCATATATTCAGTTCTTACGCATATATTCAGTTCTTACGCATATATATTCAATTCTTACGCATATATGTTCAGTTCTTACACATATATTCCAATCTTACGCATATATATTCAGTTCTTACACATATATATTCAGTTCTTACACATGTATATTCAGCTCTTACACATATATATTCAGTTCTTACACATATATATTCAGTTCTTACACATATATATTGCGTTCTAACACATATATATTCAGTTCTTATACATATATATTCAGTTCTTACACATATATATTCCGTTCTTACGCATATATATTCAGTTCTTACACATATATATTCAGTTCTTACACATATATATTCAGTTCTTACGCATATATTCAGTTCTTACGCATATATTCAGTTCTTATACATATATATTCCGTTCTTACACATATATATTCAGTTTTTATACATATATATTCCGTTCTTACACATATATATTCCGTTCTTACGCATATATATTCAGTTCTTACACATATATATTCAGTTCTTACACATATATATTCATTTCTTACGCATATATATTCCGTTCTTAAGCATATAAATTCAGTTCTTACACATATATTCAGTTCTTACACATATATATTCAATTCTTACGCATATATGTCCAGTTCTTACACATATATTCCGATCTTACGCATATATATTCAGTTCTTACGCATATATATTCTGTTCTTACACATATATATTTAGCTCTTACACATATATATTCAGTTCTTACAAATCAATATTCAGTTCTTACACATATATATTCCGTTCTAACACATATATATTCAGTTCTTACACATATATATTCAGTTTTTACACATATATATTCCGTTCTTACGCATATATATTCAGTTCTTACACATATATATGCAGTTCTTACACAAATATATTCAGTTCTTACACATATATATTCAGTTCTTACGCATATATTCAGTTCTTACGCATATATTCAGTTTTTACGCATATATATTCAATTCTTACCCATATATGTTCAGTTCTTACACATATATTCCGATCTTACGCATATATATTCAGTTCTTACGCATATATATTCAGTACTTACACATATATATTCAGCTCTTACACATATATATTCAGTTCTTACACATATATATTCAGTTCTTACACATATATATTCCTTTCTTACGCATATATATTCAGTTCTTACACATATATATGCAGTTCTTACACACATATATTCAGTTCTTACACATATATATTCAGTTCTTACGCATATATTCAGTTCGTACGCATATATTCAGTTCTTACGCATATATTCAGTTCTTACGCATATATATTCAGCTCTTACACATATATATTCAGTTCTTACACATATATATTCAGTTCTTACACATATATATTTATTTCTAACACATATATATTCAGTTCTTACACATATATATTCAGTTCTTACGCCTATATTCCGTTCTTATGCATATATTCAGTTCTTACACATATATATTCAGTTCTTACACATATACATTCAGTTCTTATACATATATATTCAGTTCTTACACATATATATTCCGTTCTAACGCATATATATTCCGTTCTAACACATATATATTCAGTTCTTACACATATATATTCAGTTCTTACACATATATTCAGTTCTTACGCATATATTCAGTTCTTACGCATATATTCAGTTCTTACGCATATATATTCAGCTCTTACACATATATATTCAGTTCTTACACATATATATTCAGTTCTTACACATATATATTCAGTTCTAACACATATATATTCAGTTCTTACACATATATATTCAATTCTTACGCATATATTCCGTTCTTATGCATATATTCAGTTTTTACACATATATATTCAGTTCTTACACATATATATTCAGTTCTTACATATATATATTCAGTTCTTACGCATATATTCAGTTCTTACACATATATATTCAGTTCTTACACATATATATTCCGTTCTTACGCATATATATTCAGTTCTTACGCATATATATTCAGTTCTTACGCATATATATTCATATATATTCAGTTCTTATACATATATATTCAGTTCTTACACATATATATTCCGTTCTTACACATATATATTCCGTTCTTACGCATATATATTCAGTTCTTACACATATATATTCCGTTCTAACACATATATATTCAGTTCTTACACATATATATTCCGTTCTAACACATATATATTCAGTTCTTACACATATATATTCGGTTCTTACACATATATATTCAGTTCTAACACATATATATTCAGTTCTTACACATATATATTCTGTTCTTATACATATATATTCCGTTCTTACTCATATATATTCAGTTCTTACACATATATATTCCGTTCTAACACATATATATTCAGTTCTTACACATATATATTCAGTTCTTACACATATATATTCCGTTTTACGCATATATATTCAGTTCTTACGCATATATATTCAGTTCTTACACATATATATTCAGTTCTTACGCATTTATATTCAGTTCTTACGCATATATATTTAGTTCTTACGCATATATATTCAGTTCTTACACATATATATTCAGTTCTTTCACATATATATTCCGTTCATACGCATATATATTCAGTTTTTACACATATATATGCAGTTCTTTCACAAATATATTCAGGTCTTACACATATATATTCAGTTCTTACGCATATATTCAGTTCTTACGCATATATTCAGTTCTTACGCATATATATTCAATTCTTACGCATATATGTTCAGTTCTTACACATATATTCCGATCTTACGCATATATATTCAGTTCTTACGCATATATATTCAGTTCTTACACATATATATTCAGCTCTTACACATATATATTCAGTTCTTACACATATATATTCAGTTCTTACACATATATATTCAGTTTTAACACATATATATTCAGTTCTTACACATATATATTCAGTTCTTACACATATATATTCCGTTCTTACGCATATATATTCAGTTCTGACACATATATATTCCGTTCTAACACATATATATTCAGTTCTTACACATATATATTCAGTTCTTACGCATATATATTCAATTCTTACGCATATATGTTCAGTTCTTACACATATATTCCGATCTTACGCATATATATTCAGTTCTTACACATATATATTCAGCGCTTACACATATATATTCAGTTCTTACACATATATATTCAGTTCTTACACATATATATTCAGTTCTAACACATATATATTCAGTTCTTACACATATATATTCAGCTCTTACACATATATATTCAGTTCTTACACATATATATTCAGTTCTTACACATATATATTCAGTTTTAACACATATATATTCAGTTCTTACACATATATATTCAGTTCTTACACATATATATTCCGTTCTTACGCATATATATTCAGTTCTTACACATATATATTCCGTTCTAACACATATATATTCAGTTCTTACACATATATATTCAGTTCTTACGCATATATATTCAATTCTTACGCATATATGTTCAGTTCTTACACATATATTCCGATCTTACGCATATATATTCAGTTCTTACGCATATATATTCAGTTCTTACACATATATATTCAGCTCTTACACATATATATTCAGTTCTTACACATATATATTCAGTTCTTACACATATATATTCAGTTCTAACACATATATATTCAGTTCTTACACATATATATTCAGTTCTTACACATATATATTCCGTTCTTACGCATATATATTCAGTTCTTACACATATATATTCAGTTCTTACACATATATATTCAGTTCTTACACATATATATTCAGTTCTTACACATATATATGCAGTTCTTACACAAATATATTCAGTTCTTACATATATATATTCAGTTCTTACGCATATATTCAGTTCTTACGCATATATTCAGTTCTTACGCATATATATTCAATTCTTACGCATATATGTTCAGTTCTTACACATATATTCCGATCTTACGCATATATATTCAGTTCTTACGCATATATATTCAGTTCTTACACATGTATATTCAGCTCTAACACATATATATTCAGTTCTTACACATATATATTCAGTTCTTACACATATATATTCCGTTCTAACACATATATATTCAGTTCTTACACATATATATTCAGTTCTTACACATATATATTCCGTTCTTACGCATATATATTCAGTTCTTACACATATATATTCAGTTCTTACACATATATATTCAGTTCTTACGCATATATTCAGTTCTTACGCATATGTTCAGTTCTTACACATATATATTCCGTTCTTACACATATATATTCAGTTCTTATACATATATATTCCGTTCTTACACATTTATATTCCGTTCTTACGCATATATATTCAGTTCTTACACATATATATTCAGTTCTTACACATATATATTCAGTTCTTACGCATATATATTCCGTTCTTAAGCATATAAATTCAGTTCTTACACATATATATTCCGTTCTTACGCATATCTATTCAATTCTTACACATATATATGCAGTTCTTACACAAATATATTCAGTTCTTACACATATACATTCAGTTTTTACGCATATATTCAGTTCTTACACATATATTCAGTTCTTACACATATATATTCAATTCTTACGCATATATGTCCAGTTCTTACACATATATTCCGATCTTACGCATATATATTCAGTTCTTACGTATATATATTCAGTAAGAACTGAATATATATGTGAAAGAACTGAATATATATGTGTAAGAACTGAATATATATGTGAAAGAGCTGAATATATACGTGTAAGAACTGAATATATTCTTACACATATATATTCCGTTCTTACGCATATATATTCAGTTCTTACACATATATATTCCGTTCTAACACATATATATATTCAGTTCTTACACATATATATTCAGTTCTTACACATATATATTCAGTTTTTACACATACATATGCAGTTCTTACACAAATATATTCAGTTCTTACATATATATATTCAGTTCTTACGCATATATTCAGTTCTTACGCATATATTCAGTTCTTACACATATATATTCAGTTCTTATACATATATATTCAGTTCTTACACATATATATTCCGTTCTTACACATATATATTCCGTTCTTACGCATATATATTCAGTTCTTACACATATATATTCCGTTCTAACACATATATATTCAGTTCTTACACATATATATTCCGTTCTAACACATATATATTCAGTTCTTACACATATATATTCGGTTCTTACACATATATATTCAGTTCTAACACATATATATTCAGTTCTTACACATATATATTCTGTTCTTATACATATATATTCCGTTCTTACGCATATATATTCAGTTCTTACACATATATATTCCGTTCTAACACATATATATTCAGTTCTTACACATATATATTCAGTTCTTACACATATATATTCCGTTCTTACGCATATATATTCAGTTCTTACGCATATATATTCAGTTCTTACACATATATATTCAGTTCTTACGCATTTATATTCAGTTCTTACGCATATATATTTAGTTCTTACGCATATATATTCAGTTCTTACACATATATATTCAGTTCTTTCACATATATATTCCGTTCATACGCATATATATTCAGTTTTTACACATATATATGCAGTTCTTTCACAAATATATTCAGGTCTTACACATATATATTCAGTTCTTACGCATATATTCAGTTCTTACGCATATATTCAGTTCTTACGCATATATATACAATTCTTACGCATATATGTTCAGTTCTTACACATATATTCCGATCTTACGCATATATATTCAGTTCTTACGCATATATATTCAGTTCTTACACATATATATTCAGCTCTTACACATATATATTCAGTTCTTACACATATATATTCAGTTCTTACACATATATATTCAGTTTTAACACATATATATTCAGTTCTTACACATATATATTCAGTTCTTACACATATATATTCCGTTCTTACGCATATATATTCAGTTCTTACACATATATATTCCGTTCTAACACATATATATTCAGTTCTTACACATATATATTCAGTTCTTACGCATATATATTCAATTCTTACGCATATATGTTCAGTTCTTACACATATATTCCGATCTTACGTATATATATTCAGTTCTTACACATATATATTCCGTTCTTACGCATATATATTCAGTTCTTACACATATATATTCAGTTCTTACACATATATATTCAGTTCTTACACATATATATTCAGTTCTTACACATATATATGCAGTTCTTACACAAATATATTCAGTTCTTACATATATATATTCAGTTCTTACGCATATATTCAGTTCTTACGCATATATTCAGTTCTTACGCATATATATTCAATTCTTACGCATATATGTTCAGTTCTTACACATATATTCCAATCTTACGCATATATATTCAGTTCTTACACATATATATTCAGTTCTTACACATGTATATTCAGCTCTTACACATATATATTCAGTTCTTACACATATATATTCAGTTCTTACACATATATATTGCGTTCTAACACATATATATTCAGTTCTTACACATATATATTCAGTTCTTACACATATATATTCCGTTCTTACGCATATATATTCAGTTCTTACACATATATATTCAGTTCTTACACATATATATTCAGTTCTTACGCATATATTCAGTTCTTACGCATATATTCAGTTCTTACACATATATATTCCGTTCTTACACATATATATTCAGTTCTTATACATATATATTCCGTTCTTACACATATATATTCCGTTCTTACGCATATATATTCAGTTCTTACACATATATATTCAGTTCTTACACATATATATTCATTTCTTACGCATATATATTCCGTTCTTAAGCATATAAATTCAGTTCTTACACATATATATTCCGTTCTTACTCATATCTATTCAATTCTTACACATATATATGCAGTTCTTACACAAATATATTCAGTTCTTACACATAAATATTCAGTTTTTACGCATATATTCAGTTCTTACACATATATTCAGTTCTTACACATATATATTCAATTCTTACGCATATATGTCCAGTTCTTACACATATATTCCGATCTTACGCATATATATTCAGTTCTTACGCATATATATTCTGTTCTTACACATATATATTTAGCTCTTACACATATATATTCAGTTCTTACAAATCAATATTCAGTTCTTACACATATATATTCCGTTCTAACACATATATATTCAGTTCTTACACATATATATTCAGTTTTTACACATATATATTCCGTTCTTACGCATATATATTCAGTTCTTACACATATATATGCAGTTCTTACACAAATATATTCAGTTCTTACACATATATATTCAGTTCTTACGCATATATTCAGTTCTTACGCATATATTCAGTTTTTACGCATATATATTCAATTCTTACCCATATATGTTCAGTTCTTACACATATATTCCGATCTTACGCATATATATTCAGTTCTTACGCATATATATTCAGTACTTACACATATATATTCAGCTCTTACACATATATATTCAGTTCTTACACATATATATTCAGTTCTTACACATATATATTCCTTTCTTACGCATATATATTCAGTTCTTACACATATATATGCAGTTCTTACGCATATATTCAGTTCTTACGCATATATTCAGTTCTTACGCATATATATACAATTCTTACGCATATATGTTCAGTTCTTACACATATATTCCGATCTTACGCATATATATTCAGTTCTTACGCATATATATTCAGTTCTTACACATATATATTCAGCTCTTACACATATATATTCAGTTCTTACACATATATATTCAGTTCTTACACATATATATTCAGTTTTAACACATATATATTCAGTTCTTACACATATATATTCAGTTCTTACACATATATATTCCGTTCTTACGCATATATATTCAGTTCTTACACATATATATTCCGTTCTAACACATATATATTCAGTTCTTACACATATATATTCAGTCCTTACGCATATATATTCAATTCTTACGCATATATGTTCAGTTCTTACACATATATTCCGATCTTACGTATATATATTCAGTTCTTACACATATATATTCCGTTCTTACGCATATATATTCAGTTCTTACACATATATATTCAGTTCTTACACATATATATTCAGTTCTTACACATATATATTCAGTTCTTACACATATATATGCAGTTCTTACACAAATATATTCAGTTCTTACATATATATATTCAGTTCTTACGCATATATTCAGTTCTTACGCATATATTCAGTTCTTACGCATATATATTCAATTCTTACGCATATATGTTCAGTTCTTACACATATATTCCAATCTTACGCATATATATTCAGTTCTTACACATATATATTCAGTTCTTACACATGTATATTCAGCTCTTACACATATATATTCAGTTCTTACACATATATATTCAGTTCTTACACATATATATTGCGTTCTAACACATATATATTCAGTTCTTACACATATATATTCAGTTCTTACACATATATATTCCGTTCTTACGCATATATATTCAGTTCTTACACATATATATTCAGTTCTTACACATATATATTCAGTTCTTACGCATATATTCAGTTCTTACGCATATATTCAGTTCTTACACATATATATTCCGTTCTTACACATATATATTCAGTTCTTATACATATATATTCCGTTCTTACACATATATATTCCGTTCTTACGCATATATATTCAGTTCTTACACATATATATTCAGTTCTTACACATATATATTCATTTCTTACGCATATATATTCCGTTCTTAAGCATATAAATTCAGTTCTTACACATATATATTCCGTTCTTACTCATATCTATTCAATTCTTACACATATATATGCAGTTCTTACACAAATATATTCAGTTCTTACACATAAATATTCAGTTTTTACGCATATATTCAGTTCTTACACATATATTCAGTTCTTACACATATATATTCAATTCATACGCATATATGTCCAGTTCTTACACATATATTCCGATCTTACGCATATATATTCAGTTCTTACGCATATATATTCTGTTCTTACACATATATATTTAGCTCTTACACATATATATTCAGTTCTTACAAATCAATATTCAGTTCTTACACATATATATTCCGTTCTAACACATATATATTCAGTTCTTACACATATATATTCAGTTTTTACACATATATATTCCGTTCTTACGCATATATATTCAGTTCTTACACATATATATGCAGTTCTTACACAAATATATTCAGTTCTTACACATATATATTCAGTTCTTACGCATATATTCAGTTCTTACGCATATATTCAGTTTTTACGCATATATATTCAATTCTTACCCATATATGTTCAGTTCTTACACATATATTCCGATCTTACGCATATATATTCAGTTCTTACGCATATATATTCAGTACTTACACATATATATTCAGCTCTTACACATATATATTCAGTTCTTACACATATATATTCAGTTCTTACACATATATATTCCTTTCTTACGCATATATATTCAGTTCTTACACATATATATGCAGTTCTTACACACATATATTCAGTTCTTACACATATATATTCAGTTCTTACGCATATATTCAGTTCGTACGCATATATTCAGTTCTTACGCATATATTCAGTTCTTACGCATATATATTCAGCTCTTACACATATATATTCAGTTCTTACACATATATATTCAGTTCTTACACATATATATTTATTTCTAACACATATATATTCAGTTCTTACACATATATATTCAGTTCTTACGCCTATATTCCGTTCTTATGCATATATTCAGTTCTTACGCATATATTCAGTTCTTACGCATATATTCAGTTCTTACGCATATATATTCAGCTCTTACACATATATATTCAGTTCTTACACATATATATTCAGTTCTTACACATATATATTCAGTTCTAACACATATATATTCAGTTCTTACACATATATATTCAGTTCTTACACATATATATTCAGTTCTTACATATATATATTCAGTTCTTACGCATATATTCAGTTCTTACACATATATATTCAGTTCTTACACATATATATTCCGTTCTTACGCATATATATTCAGTTCTTACGCATATATATTCAGTTCTTACGCATATATATTCATATATATTCAGTTCTTATACATATATATTCAGTTCTTACACATATATATTCCGTTCTTACACATATATATTCCGTTCTTACGCATATATATTCAGTTCTTACACATATATATTCCGTTCTAACACATATATATTCAGTTCTTACACATATATATTCCGTTCTAACACATATATATTCAGTTCTTACACATATATATTCGGTTCTTACACATATATATTCAGTTCTAACACATATATATTCAGTTCTTACACATATATATTCTGTTCTTATACATATATATTCCGTTCTTACTCATATATATTAAGTTCTTACACATATATATTCCGTTCTAACACATATATATTCAGTTCTTACACATATATATTCAGTTCTTACACATATATATTCCGTTTTACGCATATATATTCAGTTCTTACGCATATATATTCAGTTCTTACACATATATATTCAGTTCTTACGCATTTATATTCAGTTCTTACGCATATATATTTAGTTCTTACGCATATATATTCAGTTCTTACACATATATATTCAGTTCTTTCACATATATATTCCGTTCATACGCATATATATTCAGTTTTTACACATATATATGCAGTTCTTTCACAAATATATTCAGGTCTTACACATATATATTCAGTTCTTACGCATATATTCAGTTCTTACGCATATATTCAGTTCTTACGCATATATATTCAATTCTTACGCATATATGTTCAGTTCTTACACATATATTCCGATCTTACGCATATATATTCAGTTCTTACGCATATATATTCAGTTCTTACACATATATATTCAGCTCTTACACATATATATTCAGTTCTTACACATATATATTCAGTTCTTACACATATATATTCAGTTTTAACACATATATATTCAGTTCTTACACATATATATTCAGTTCTTACACATATATATTCCGTTCTTACGCATATATATTCAGTTCTTACACATATATATTCCGTTCTAACACATATATATTCAGTTCTTACACATATATATTCAGTTCTTACGCATATATATTCAATTCTTACGCATATATGTTCAGTTTTTACACATATATTCCGATCTTACGCATATATATTCAGTTCTTACACATATATATTCAGCGCTTACACATATATATTCAGTTCTTACACATATATATTCAGTTCTTACACATATATATTCAGTTCTAACACATATATATTCAGTTCTTACACATATATTCAGTTCTTACACATATATATTCCGTTCTTACGCATATATATTCAGTTCTTACACATATATATTCAGTTCTTACAAATATATATTCAGTTCTTACTCATATATATTCAGTTCTTATACATATATATTCAGTTCTTACACATATATATTCAGCTCTTACACATATATATTCAGTTCTTACACATATATATTCAGTTCTTACACATATATATTCAGTTTTAACACATATATATTCAGTTCTTACACATATATATTCAGTTTTTACACATATATATTCCGTTCTTACGCATATATATTCAGTTCTTACACATATATATTCCGTTCTAACACATATATATTCAGTTCTTACACATATATATTCAGTTCTTACGCATATATATTCAATTCTTACGCATATATGTTCAGTTCTTACACATATATTCCGATCTTACGCATATATATTCAGTTCTTACGCATATATATTCAGTTCTTACACATATATATTCAGCTCTTACACATATATATTCAGTTCTTACACATATATATTCAGTTCTTACACATATATATTCAGTTCTAACACATATATATTCAGTTCTTACACATATATATTCAGTTCTTACACATATATATTCCGTTCTTACGCATATATATTCAGTTCTTACACATATATATTCAGTTCTTACACATATATATTCAGTTCTTACACATATATATTCAGTTCTTACACATATATATGCAGTTCTTACACAAATATATTCAGTTCTTACATATATATATTCAGTTCTTACGCATATATTCAGTTCTTACGCATATATTCAGTTCTTACGCATATATATTCAATTCTTACGCATATATGTTCAGTTCTTACACATATATTCCGATCTTACGCATATATATTCAGTTCTTACGCATATATATTCAGTTCTTACACATGTATATTCAGCTCTTACACATATATATTCAGTTCTTACACATATATATTCAGTTCTTACACATATATATTCCGTTCTAACACATATATATTCAGTTCTTACAAATATATATTCAGTTCTTACACATATATATTCCGTTCTTACGCATATATATTCAGTTCTTACACATATATATTCCGTTCTTACACATATATATTCAGTTCTTATACATATATATTCCGTTCTTACACATTTATATTCCGTTCTTACGCATATATATTCAGTTCTTACACATATATATTCAGTTCTTACACATATATATTCAGTTCTTACGCATATATATTCCGTTCTTAAGCATATAAATTCAGTTCTTAAACATATATATTCCGTTCTTACGCATATCTATTCAATTCTTACACATATATATGCAGTTCTTACACAAATATATTCAGTTCTTACACATATATATTCAGTTTTTACGCATATATTCAGTTCTTACATATATATTCAGTTCTTACACATATATATTCAATTCTTACGCATATATGTCCAGTTCTTACACATATATTCCGATCTTACGCATATATATTCAGTTCTTACGCATATATATTCAGTTCTGACACATATATATTTAGCTCTTACACATATATATTCAGTTCTTACACATCAATATTCAGTTCTTACACATATATATTCCGTTCTAACACATATATATTCAGTTCTTACACATATATATT
>JAWPHD010023918.1:0-20744 GCA_037043455.1 Cyrtodaria siliqua
TTTGTTAACCGAGCTCTATACTATCTAAATACATGGATTTCGTCAAATGTACTGTTGGTTTGCGCAATCGCTTAAATGCATATGGTTGGTTCTGTTGGTCTTCTTGGATCTTCACCCACTTGTCTACATACATGTATGGGCAGTCGCAACTTGTTTGTATAATAAACAGTTGTGTTTTGTATATAATATAACAATTTGAGTTTCTGTTTTTATGATTATCATCAGTTATTGACATTATATAACTTATTTAAATTATTTTATGCATCTTTTTTCAGAAATCTGCCAAACACAGGCAAAGACTGTCTTGAAAAAAGGATCCACTACACGTGCCTACCGTAATTGGCTCTTCTGAGAGTTTTGCATATTGGTACACTATCATACGCAGTAAGTAATACAATTAGATCTATTATGCCCCTGTGGTGTTTGTACATGTATGTAAAAGTCATCCGTCTGTAATGCAAGGTGTCTAGGTTGGTTATCGGTCTGGGATTTGGAGATTTTTGTCGGTGATGAGATTCAAATTATATACTTGAGAACTCCTACCTAAACAGTATCCCCAAGTATTCTCACTCCTCATATCTCATACAAGCAATGGATACATCTTTATCTACCTGTATTTATTTACTTGATCAACCAGACATATTTTATTTATCTAAAATGTTTGCTTACTTCCCGCTTCCCCCACCTCCAGGGCAAGAACAATTCAATGAATATATTTATTACCCCGCATCGGGTCTTTCTCCTCTGATTTCAGACCTTAAGAGGTAAATCCACACCCGGTATTATCCAGAATGGTCGACAACAAATAATCATCATATTGTTATAAGTAAATAATTTAATGGCAATCAGATTGCTCTTGATGAGCAATGTAAACACATTATTCAATGTCGAGTGTCCTGATAATTTCTCTCTTCTTTAAACATGTAACTACATGCGTGACATTTTTTTGGCCAAACTTTGACTGTTATGGTTAAAATGACCCCGATAGGTGTGCTGTTGTATTTAAATTATAAGTAAATTGCATATTTGGGTATACGCTGATGCATAATCCAAATAAACCATGTTGGGCTCACATTGGTTGAGCCTCGGAAAAACTACCATTTCTCTAGTCAAATAGTGGTTCACTTTAAATGTTTTTATAAAGCCAATATTGAGAGATTTGAGAAATCAATGGATCAGTAAGTCTGTTGCTCTATAGGAAATGTTAGAAATTACTTTATTCTTTTGATATAATTATATATAGTGCAAAGGAAACTATATTAATTGAGAAACTTGGTAAAAAACATGAAATATTGACATCCCGAGATGGCTTTGGGTTCTCTTATTTCATAGTGAGAAGGCAGTTATCATTTTTTTCTGAATATATGATATGTGTGAAAACTTTCTGCGAAGTTTCACGAATATGTGAATCTGCAGACAAATATTATTAGACTTTGAAAATATTGGAATCTTCTCGGATTTGGTCAAAATGACGAAAATATTGACTTTTTCACGGAAACAAAGCATTGGTGATTTTGAATATGTTGTGTCATTTATGTCTAATATATGCTTGTAAGATTCCAACAGGAGGTTGAAATGAGGTGGTTGTTTATGCATGCATTGCTTGATCATGACAAAAAATTGAATATTGCTGCTTGTCAAAATATTTATTATTTCTGCATATGATGCTTGCCAAAAAATGAAAAAAATGAGAAAGAACTTGTATTTTAAAGGGCCACATAGCAATTTTGATTATTTTTTTAATTATCAGCCCCGTTAGTTTTTCTGCATAACATTTGTTCAGTTATTAATATTAATAATTATTTGTTTGCATATTACTTAACTTTTGACCATATTGCACCAATAATATAATTAAACATATTTTCAGAATAAGAAGGAATAATGAAAATCCCAATTCTTGTTTTAATTATATGCAAGCAGGTTTAAATTAAAAATGATACTGGATTAATAAATAGAGATGCTAATTTGAACGCTTGATAAAAACTTAAAGATTGCTATGAGTCCCTTTAACATGTACTATATTTGTACCATGTGCAAGTGCTTGCAACACTTGGCAATGAACTATTCACCACTTACCTGTACTGATTGTGTATACCTCAACCAGATTGAAATTGCAGGTCTTTAAATGTTAAGCTCGACTTTTCAAATAAATGACCGGCTTTTCTACTCGCCTCAGTGTCAGCGTGTTTCGGTAAGCTCATAAACTGCTTGTAAAAATTCAATGAAACGTTATTCATGTATCTGGTATAAATTGATAATATACCATGCACTAGTTACATAACATATTTTGACAAAGTTATGCCGCTTGTTATATGTTCGTAGGGACATATTATGTCCTGGCATTGTCTGTTTCTCGGTCTGTCCATCTATCTGTATGTTCGTTAACTTTTACCTGACAAGATAGAATATACAAGGACTACAGAAATTAAACTTTATAAACATCTTCAGCATGATCCAGTGAATACATCTCATAAAGGCCATACATCTCCGTTTCATATTTTTAGATCACCAAAGGTGATCTATTGGGATCACTCTTCGTCCGTCCGTCGTCGTCGTTAACGTTTGCTTCAAACGACTTCTCCTCAGAAACCGCTTGGCCAATTTTGACCAAACTTCACTTGGATAATCCTTAGATCAATGCTTTTTAGATTTGCTAAATTTAGGTCAGCGCGACATCCGAAATGACCGCCATTACCATATATATATTATTTATGGAGAGAACTGTAACTAATGTTGTAATAACTTGTAGTTCAATCCATTTGCATATGTTTCTATGAATATTGCGATGTTGAATTGATGTATTGTAACATATCTGCAATAAAATATTATTAAACTAAATATATAATTGAAACTTTAAAAAATCATCTTCTCAAGAACCGCTGGACAGATTTCGATAGTTTATTTTAAAAATGAACACCAACACCTAAACTATCAAATTTGTTCAAATGTAGTTCCCGGGGTCGTAAATGACCTTGCCCTGGGGGTCCAAAGTTTGTATATTGTGATTTTACATGTTTTTCATTGACTTTAAAAAATCTTCTTCTATGAAACCACACGGCACAGAGCTCACGGTGCATGATCAGAACGAATTTTCACGGATAAAAGTCGATTCGACTCCTAATTGTTAAGGATGGGCTCCTAATATTCACTGTTGTTTTTGGATAACAGGGGTAAGTCGTTTTCCTAGTGACCTTCTTTGTTGTTGGATTATTTCCTAATTGTGTTTTATTTTGTAATTTTAATGGTTTCGTGGAACATAATGATGATATGTTCGCCTTATGTACCACACTGTCTCTTTGCAATGTTTGTGAAATCGACACAATTTAGTGTTTTTTTGTGCGATTCTGCTTGGGCAAAGGCAAGTATTGATCATTTGAAATGATTTTTTCATTAGTTTATAGACGTTTTTAGATTTCATTTTGAGATCATTTAATCGACTTTATTGTATTTAATGTACCGTGTAATAGAAAAGTATAGAAAATTCATGCGGCATTAAAAAATCTTACAATTTACACATTTGATCGAGGCACCTAATCGTCCTGGATATGGGCACCTAATTTGTTCAGCACTCGACTAAAGTACGATGCGGTTTTCTTTTTTTCTGGTGGGTCTCAGAGCAAACATTATACAGAGGCGCCGGAAAGGGGCAGTGAAGGTGGTGGGTTGGGAGTTGGGGATTTTTCTCAGAGATTTTTTATCGAAATTACCCTGTAAATGACGCATTCTGGTAAATTTTGATTCCTGTAACCCATGAGCTCCCATGGAACCCAAATTAAAAATGTGTCCCATTTCACATCAAATTGTGCGTGTAAGCTGTGTTTACAAGTCTATATCTCTTACATTTCCTACCCTAGCACAATCAGATTTGGCCATAAGCTTCCTTATAGCATTATCTTAAGGGCTGCTTAAGTAATGTTGGTTCCTGTAACCATTGGACTTCCATGACACCCAAATTGTGATAGCCGTTAAAATTCCCTGACCGATCTGTTTATATTTCTTTTTACAGGTCTATATCTTATATATATATCTTATATTTCTTGTCCTAGCTGAACTAAATTTGGGAATTGGTTTCCTTATAGTATGTTGTAAAGGGTTGGGTAAGTAATTTTATCTTCTGCAAATTCTCGGCTCCCATGGAACCCAAATTGTGATGGCCCATAAAATGTGCAATAAAGGCAGATCTAGGTTTGCATGTAAGCATGTATATATCTATAATTTTGGTTTGGGATTTCTCATAGCATTATTATGCAACTTATTCATACTTCACCCATATCGGGGCATGGGCTCCCTCCTCCACCCACCTCCACTCCCTACCACTCCACGCCTATTTTTGTTTACATATTTCTGTTTTGTTTTAGTCAATTCTTACACATTTATGTTGCCTCCTCCCCCCACCGCCTCTCACCCCCTCCACCTCCCACTTGAAACTATTTTGTTGTTTTTTTACATATTTCTGTGTTGTTTTAGTCAATTCTTACACATATATCTTGCCTTCTCCTCCCCCTCCCTCCCCCTCCCACTTGAAACTCTCTTGTTTTTGTTTTTACCTTTTTACAAAAATACATGTTGCTCTCTCCCACGCCTCTCTACCCCCCACACTCGAAAATCATTTTTTTCTTTTTTACATATTTGTGTTGCTTTTGTCAATTCTTACACATGTTGTCCCCCGCCCCCACCCCCCAAATTGGTAAATTTTTACACATATATGTTGCCTCCTCACCCCCACCCACCCCACCCCGCCTCTCACCCTCACCCCTCCTCCCACTTGAAATTTTTCTTTTTTTTTTACATATTTCTGTGTTGTTTTAGTACATTCTTACGCATACCTTCTTACACATATAAGTTGCCCTCTCCCCACGCCTCTCCCCCTCCCCCACTCGAAACTGAAATATTTTTTTTTTTTTTTTTTTACACAGTTCTGTGTTGTTTTGGTCAATTCTTACATAGCTTTACACATATATGTCTCCCTCCCCGCCACCATTCCCCACATCTCCCCCACCCCATTCCTACCCCAACACCCAGTCAAAACTCAATTCTTAATTATTTATTTTTATTTACATATTTCTGTGTTGTTTTGGTCTATCTTACATAGCTTTTTACACATATATGTTGCATCACCCCCACCACAGCCTCTCCCCCACTCCCTCCCCCCACTCAAAAGTCGATTATTATTACGTTATTTTTTTACATATTTCTGTGTTGTTTTGGTCAATTCTTACACATAGCTTCTTACACATATATGTTGGCCCCTCCCCCGCCCTCCCTTCCAACCCCACCCACCCCGCCCACCCCACTCGAAACTCATTGTAATATTTTTTAAAATGTTTCTGTGTTGTTTTGGTCAGTTCTTACACATATAGCTATGTTGCCCTTTCTACCCCCCACACCCCACCCTACTTTGTAAGATCCTTGGTCATGATCACGGTTATACTATCTTTGTTAAACTTGTTAAAAGGTTTATCAAAAGAAGTTTAGACTATAATCATTGGTGGTGGACCCATTTACAGTTCGCCACTATGCTTTCCTCTTTAATTGTGCGATGACAGGACAGGATGTGGACCCTATTATTACGTCTATCTAAAGCCCAAAAGGACGGTGACGTGTGATTTTTTTCTGTATTCTTGTCTTGTCGTGCCCTCAATGGTTTATTCTCATCTTATTGACTGTCCTCAATGAATGCTACTGTTTTTTGTATTTATATATACACGAGCATTTTTGTGTTTTCCTTATATTGCCTATTAATGCTGCCTTGTTTGTTAGAGAATAGTCATGGTGGGATTTTCTGTCCCGTTTTATTGTGATGACAGTAGGGTAAGTTTGAGATTTGGTGCACCCTAGAAACTGGTTTAAACCCCAGCGGCCTTTTATGCCTCTGACCGTTCCAAGGCGGTATCCCTATTGTCAACATTTTTTGTTTTTGGCGTCATATGCCTTTATTCCTTATTAACATTGGCATTAAGGTTTGTCTTTTTGCTTGTTTGGGGTTTACTGTGTTCTGTGAAAGCTTGATTTCCGACTTTTATACTTAATTTTATAATAACGATGTTCCTTGTATGCCCTTTTATTTTAAACTAAATATGTACTGATTTCAAATGAAAAATGATACGCGTCAGTGAAACCGCCCTACTGTCAACCCTTTTGTGTTTGTGTTGTCTTCTTTGGCATTTTATTCATCTTTAGAGTTGTTCTTTGTTTCAGTGTGTGTTGGTGGTTGACTGTCGTCCTTGAATTATACTTTTCCTGTTCGATTGTTTCATCTACGTTTAGATGTAAAGGTATCTTCAGTGAAACAGTGTTTGATTAAATATTTTTGATAATGTTAGTCCAACCGATATATTCGATGAACATTTGGCGGTATACCATCCCATTTTTAGTTCAATGTCCAAAATCTGTAATGGGAAGGCTGGTATCTGCAATGTTAAACATAAGGGATGCGTTACATATCTCAGTTGCGGCTAGCCTCCTTAGGGTAACAGCGATAAACGCGGATCTCTAAATATATTTCATAAACAAAGGTAACCCGGAGCGAGATCGGAACTAAAGATCTTATTTCTATTACATGCTCTTCAACGCCAGATGATAACCACTTCACTATCGACATGTGTCGATATTTGTATCTCTTTAACACAAAGTAGGCATTACTCTAGATAACGTTTTTGAAAGTTTTACGTCTCGCATGAGTAATATGTATGTGCGACATGATGGGCAATGCGCTGATACGATGTGTTCAAATCTGGTGTTATTTTTCATTCAACAAATAATGGTACTAAATATAGCATGTGCTCGAGAACTCCCATATAGTTTTAATGTCAAACAAGAGGCCCAAGAGGGCCTGTGGACGCTCTACTGGCTAAAAATAAAGTTTATGCACAAGGGGCCCTAACTCTTTCAAATATCGTTCAACCAGAACATGGTGATGATATAGGCAACTAGGCTTGGTACTGATTGTCCCTGACAAGTTTCGTTGAAATCCAGCCAGAGGTTCAAGAGAACTAGTCTGTACAAAGTTAGTGTATTAAAACTTTTAAGGGGCCATAACTCTGCCAAAATTCATTCAACCAGAACACGGCAATGATAGGTGCAACTAGGCTTGGTACTGATCATCCCCATCAAGATTCGTTGAAATCCAGCAAGGAGTTCAGAACAGACTAATCTGGACGTTTCTCTAGTAAAACCTTTAAAGGGCCATAACTCTGACAAAAATCATTCAACCCGAATATGGCGATGAAATACACAACTAGACTTGATACTGATCATCCTTGTCAAATTTCGTTAAAATCCAGCCAAGGTTCAGGAAAACTAGCCCGGAAAATGTTTGTGAATCAAAAACCTTTAAAGGGCCATAACTCCACCAAAAATCTGTTAACCGGAATGCGACGATGATATGCACAACTAAGCTTGGTGCTGATCATCCCTGTAAAGTTTCGTTGAAATGTGGGTAGACACTCAAGAGAATAGTCCAGGCAAAGTTTGTGTATTAAAACCTTTAAAGGGCCATAACTCTGCCAAAAATCATTCAACCGGAACACGACAAAGATTTGCACAACTAGACCTGGAACTGATCATCCCTAAAATGTTTTGTTTAAATCCGGCCAGGGGTTCAGGAAAACTAGTCAGGACAAAGTTTGTGTATTAAAACCTTTAAAGGGACTTAACTCCGCCAAAATCATGCAATTGGAGCACAGTGACGATATGTACAACTAGGCTTGGTACTGATCATCCCTGAAAAATGTCAATGAAATTTGGCCAAATGGAGGCCCTTTCTTCTCAATGAGGCCAAAATATAGCATATTTCAGAAAATCAAGGGCCATAACTCCGGCATAAATAGTCCAAACTGGCTGGTTTTCAAACACCCCATCTTCTTAACGAAGCAAAATATAGCATTTTTAACTAAATTAAGGGCCATAACTCCACTGTTACTAGTCCGATCTAACTAGTTTTCGAACTTATCCGAGCTTTCATTGATATTAACAAGATGGTAAAGTTTGGTAAAGATCGGATGAACAATAATGCCCCTATCGTCTTAACGAGGCAAAATATAGCATTTTGAACTAAATCAAGGGCCATAACTCTGCTGTTACTAGTCCGATATGAATGGTTTTCAAACTTTTGCGATCTTTTATTGATATTAACAATGTGATAAAATTTGGTAAAGATCGGATGAACAATGAAGCCCCTATCGTCTTAACGATGCAACATATAGCATTTTTAATTAAGTCAAGGGTCATAACTCCGCTGTTACTGGTCCGATATGTCTGGTTTTCGAACTTGTTCGAGCTTTCAACAACATTAACAATGTGGTGAAGTTTGGTAAAGATAGGATGAAAAATGAAGGCCCTATCGTCTTAACGAGGCAAAATATAGCATTTTGAACTAAATCAAGGGCCATAACTCCACCGATACTGGTCCAATCTGGCTGGTTTTCGAACTTTTCCGAGCTTTCATTAATATTAACAATCTGATAAAGTTTGATAAAGATCGGATGAACAATGAAGCCCCTATCGTCTTAACGAGGCAAACTATAGCATTTTTAACTAAATCAAGGGCAATAACTCCGCTGGTAATAGTCCGATCTAAATGGTTTTCAAGATTTTTCGAGCTTTCATTGATATTAACAATATATGCAAGTTTGGTAAAGATCAAATAATAAGTAAAGGTGCTAGAGTGTTCACAATGATTAATATGGCATTTTTCAGCAAAACAAGGGCCATAACTCCATTGAAATTATTTCGATCTTGTCGGTTTTCGAACTTGTTTGAGCTTTCATTGATATAAAGACACTGGCAAAGTTAAGTAAAGATCCGATTAATATTGAATGCCCTAAAGTGTTCACAAGGCAGAAAATAGCATTTTTTATTAAAAAACAAGGGCCATAACTCCAGTGTTACTGATCCGATTTAGCTGGTTTTCGAACATATTCGAGCTTTTATTGATATTAACAATCTATACAAGTTTGGTAAAGATCAAATCATAAATGAAGGTGCTAGAGTGTTCACAAGGCAGAAAATGACATTTTCCAGAAAAAACAAGGGCCATAACTCTAGTGTTACTGACCCAATTCAGCTGATTTTCGAACTTGTCCAAGCTATAATTAGTATTAACAATCTGTGCAAGTTTGGTGTTACTGATCCGATTTGGCTGCTAGAGTGTTGACAAGGCTTAATATGGCATTTTTCAGCAAAACAAGGGCCATAAATCCGGTAAAATTATTCCGATCTGGCTGGTTTTCGAACTTGTCTGAGCTTTCATTGATATTAACAAACTGTTAAAGTTTGGTAAAGATCGGATGAAAAAAGAAGGCCCTAGAGTGGTCACAACACAAAAGTTAACGACGGACGGACGGACGGACGGACGGACGACGGGACGACGGACGGCCATCCCATAAGCTCTGCTGGCCCTTGTAATAAACAAAAATATATATTAATTTACTCACTAAATTCACCCAGGCGCACACAATTTTTCGACGTAGTTCTATACTTTCCCTGTGAACTATGCTTGCACATATTTCAATTTGCCTAATTGCAGATTATGATGTATCATTTACGACCACGAGCGTTGTTAAGCTCAAGTGGACGTTAGGCTGTTTTGGCTCTACTGGACACAACAGGCTTTTTGGTAATCAACAATAAAACATACATGTTCTATCACGTCAGTAATCCGGATATAATGCATTCTGCAAGTAGTCCAAAATGTTCATTGACAATTATTGCATCTTCATAAGCATACATCTTAAACAGACGAGATCACACAATTAGTCTTAGACCCTTGGCAATAAAGCGAAACAAAATTATTCTGATCTTTAGGGTATCATTGTTCAAAAACAATCTCCAAATATATCAATTGAATAATGATGTTTTTAATTTTAAACAGTTCATAGACAAGATGTTATCACAAAATTGTTCGTGCAGAAATAAATTTGACACCGGAAGCACGTGACCGTAATTATTATTTGTTTATTAAAGTGTTTCTGACCATCCGCATAGAGTTCATCGATATAATGATGAAGATTCCCTCTTTGTTTATTTATAAATTTATTGTCTTTCTGCCTTTTCTGTATATCTTGTTTTTTTTGTCTCAGCCGGATAGCATGTGTTTCAGTCTCAGCCAATCAGAAACGATACCAGAATATCGGCAAAAGTCAAAAGACGTTTGTCTTGAATTGAATTGGGGTTTTAAGGCGTACCAACACATGAAAAGGTTATATGGCGCCTAACAGGCATGAACATGCCAGGCTCATCTTCCATGTACATCGAGAAAAAATATGGAAAATGGGCCTAGAACCTTCTCACCCTGAACTGCAGAGTTGCTGCAAATTCTATCGTAGGCACTCCATTTACGCTGGAGCCACGTTATTGTTTTTTCTGCCACTGCTCTTTTGATGCGAGCGAGATGGCACCTGAAACAATGCAGGGATCATGATGAAGACCTTTAATGAACATATACAAAAAATGATAAAATGAACATGAATTTGGGGGGATTCTACCCCTCTGCCTACCCCTCCAAAGGGATCTGTAGTGGCCCTATTCTTTGCCCCGTGACCAAACGGGGGCCCCCGGGAACCACACGTTTGTCTTGAAATAAGTTAACGACGCAGATGATTTAGACTACAAATGTCTCCAATTTATATCATCAACTGATATAGCGCATATGTAAAAATTAAAACGACTTCAAATGGTAGAAAACTTATTTATTTCAACAATGAAAATGGAAGACATGTTTCGAAAATTTACCCCACCCACTTCAAAACGGGGATTTGTTGGGAAATTATTGATTAATGAACACATTTAATTCGCTGTAATAATGTATTCAAAATACAAAATACCTTTATGTTCATGGGTACACATCAAACTACATATATACACGGGAACAAGTACCAACATATAAAGTCAAAATTGTCATAATGTATGTTTTGCATATATGCATGTCAATAAAACGAATCAAAGGCACTATATATGTAGCCAAGTACCATACCGCGAAAACAAATGCATTAATTTTGACTCATTTGATCTATGACCTTCAAGTGTAGCCTTGAACTTTGAGGTACGAGCCCGATTATTTCATACCACTCACACACCTTCTCATTCTCATTCTGGTTAACATTAATGTCAAGTTTCGTGGAAACCCCTTTAGTTCTTTCAAAGTTATGACTGATACATGAATGTGTACCGCATATTCGATATAACACGTGTTACGGTCTGAATCTGATTGGCTCCTACGATTCGGCATGAGCCCGATCTCACAGATAGGATAACGTTTAGAACGTGTCTCTGATATATTCTGTTTTGTATAAGTAGTGTATTAAAAGCAATGTTATTAATCACACACATACATATAGTTTCACACATACATATAGTTTCCAACTACAATGTTACACGCATGAACTGTTTTATTAATCGCCGACAGGGAGCCGACTGTATTTGTGTTTGTATTAGTGCACTAGAAGGAAAAGTAATTAATGCAGTTGTTTTCACTAATGACAACAGTAGTTCGTCGTTTACAAATATACAGTTACATGTCTATATCATACTCCTGAGCTTTAAGAATTCATTGAATTCAGCATTGTACTCAACACTTTAAAAGTACACGTAGTTGAACACGACTGATGGTTTGCTCTTCGTTTTGTATACGGACGATACAAACTAATATGAAATTATATTCTTATATTGATCACTAGAGCTGATAACATATGGTCTAATTAAAAACGTAAACACCAAATCTACAGCTATTTTTTGATTTTCTTTGCTTAAACATGTTTCGGGTACATACACCATTAATACATTTCTGTTAAGAGTTAGCTGAAATGTTTAAAATTAGATCTCAATATTATGAAATGTTGTATCAGGATAATATTAGCATGTTCTGCAGGGCTCAGTCAGCCGTGAAATCACTTTCTTCTTTAGCTCGGCAACCATCCCTCTTTATTTAATTTCCGAATTAATGTGCAGGTCAGTCGACTGGAACCCGGCTTGCAGAATTATTCTACTGGTATCCGGAAACACATTTATTCTGCAACTGCACTCCACAAGCCATTCGGATACGTTGTACAGTCGCTGGAGAATCCAGGCGGAAATATCCGAGTAATCTGATTTCAGCACGCGCTGCTTTTACTGCTTCTTTGATCGCCATGATGACGGACATGGAGAGAAGTAGGGGCGGTTCACCAATACCCTGTGTATACAATAATCATTAATTAAATAAATAAACTGAGTCAGAAAATAAAATGTGCAGGTCTATTTTTTGAAATACTCAAGAAGTTGAAATGACACATTTAACAAGTTTTAAAATATACAAAATGTATGCATCAATAAAGTAGAGATACCTGTGTATGAAATGTTCCTTCACTAACAGCGTCGTGTTTCCTCAAAGTAAAAAAAATAGCGAAACAAAAGCTGCAAAGTGCATGGAGTTGTACAAAATGCAAGTGTTGAATAGGAAAAAACAAGAGGTTTGACGCAGGCGACACGGCTTAGACCGCTTTAACTAATGTATTTATGTATGTATTATATTAGTATCCAAACAAACCATTTATGCAATGATAATTTCCCTTTCTTGTACTAACTACATTTGGCATTTCTGTAATAAAAGCAGCTGTAGCGTTCGTACTTAGTCCAGCTAATGGTTACATCTACAACTTTCCTCCCTTAAGAGTATGGCTTTATCGCAAAATGATGAAGTGCTGTTTATCATAGAAAAGGTGCGACTTCACCGTTCAACAATAAAGTGCGACTTCATCATAGAGATCGGGCAACAATTTAGTGCGACTTCTTCCTCGGTTCTGATAGTTTACTGAGAACCATCTAGACATCAACAGAAACATTCCTGCAAAGTTTCATGAAAATCCACCATGCTGCTTTATCGGCAACGATAAAGCGCAGCTATCTCCAACTTGGGGAACAGCCACCAGAGCCCTTAACTGAGTCAATTGCGAGATGAAATAAACATGTGGTCCTCACATTCCCTGAAACGATGAAATCCATGATTTTGAGCGTAAATTATACAATGGAATTGAAAAAAAAGAAAAGATATGTATCCATAATGTAATGATCGCCTATTGTAATAGAGTAGATGAAACCGATGTCAATTGTATAATAAGCCAATAGAGTAAAGTATAAATCACCATCCACTACACAGAGCAATTGTCATGTAAAATCATGTGTAGGTCCAGGACGAGTACATAACTGATTCATGGTTAAGAAAAGAGCAACAACCGTCGAAGCAATTTGACAATTTGTTTTAGTTTGCTGTCTTTACTTTGACTGTAAAATGTTCATTGGTATAACGTGTTTTTTTGTTCTTGTCTGTTATTTTAAAATCCTACCTTCGACGAATAACATGTGGTAACAAAGTCGTGGTTTTTCATCAGCGTGACATTAAACTGTCTGGGTATACTCCTGACGTTGGGAATCATATAGCTACACGGACTACAGTTCAACATCTTGCCGTTCTTGTCCACGTCTATCTCCTCCGTTGTTACCATGCCCATACCCTTGTAAAATGTCACAAAATATGCACCATGTCGATGTTATAAAGCAATACACGGAATAAGTATAAAAACAACCATATACAGAAATTATCACCTGAGTAAATTAATAGCATCAACAGATTTAAAATGCCATATTCTATCAATATAGGTCCTTAACATGAACAGCAACATCTGAAGACCTAATGGGATATTACATTGATTTAAACTTTGTCTTCCTTTGTCTTACTAATTATTATTAATTATATTAGATTTATGATACAGACGTAAGTAATGAAGTAAAACAGATTCTCATGTAAAACATTCATGATCATCAAGTGGATACCTTAAACTATTTAACAATTGTATGTCCTTAAACTATTCAGCAATGGTGTACCCTTAACTATTCATGATACTCCATTGTTTCCTTAAATTATTCAACAATGGTCCATTCTATTCATGATATCAGTGATTAGCATAGCAATGGTGTACCAATGGTATACCCTTAAAAATCTCATGTAATATCTTCTTAAACTATTCATGTAATAGTTTATTTGAATATGTTCAATTACATGTCATATGGCGATAATACACCTTTAAAATAAATATGGATTCAAACCTGAATAAATCCCCCTTCAATTTGACCAATATCTATGGCAGGATTCAGACTTTTGCCGACGTCCATCACTATATCAGCTTGACGAACCTAAAATGTAATTGATATCAATTAAAATGAATATCGGGATACAATAGAATATTAAATGTAACAGTTAAAGAGAATCATAATCCTTTTGAAGCTGATGACAAACAAACAAGGTTTCAGTCACAAATGGTTTGTGGGCTATCCATTAAAACATAAAGGGTCCCCAGGAAGGCAATTTAACAAACATCTATGTGTGACCCGATTTTCAGAAATTTGGTTCTCCAAACTCCATTTTGAATCTTAGGGTGGGTGTTCAATTTCAAAAGTGCCTTCAAGGAGTCCAGTGTATGTATTAGTGAAATAGCCTTAACCGAATCGCTTACAATTCATAGGCTAATGTTTCATATTATATCTACATGGATCATATCAGGCAATATAAATGTAAAACCCTTAGATTATGTTTCCTCTGAAGTCATACATGCTATGACGTTGTGACAGCCAGCCACACAATGTGTATATCAATGAATCAGTCAATCAATCAATTGAAAACATTCCCCTATTAGATAAGAGTTAATCAATTGTGAACATTTTCTTAGTCCAATGCAAAGAAAGTTATTTGGATACTTGACAAGGGGCTCATATTCCATGCCTGGAAAATAGTAAATATCCCATTGTCTCACAATAATGTCCAGGAATAAATAATATTATCCTTAGGACTTGTTTGTAAAGGGAGGTAAACAATAGATTTCTGCTCAACCCGGGGCTAGATGGAGTGAGCGGTAGCTAGCATATTTTACTACCGCTCAAGAACAGTCTCAATCAAACCGAGAGTGCAATATTTCGTATGTGTCGTGCTTGGCCGTTTCCAAAGGTCCATTTTCATACTCTTTTTCAGTCAAGATTCGAAATAAATCATGGATATTTAACTACACTTTATAACCTTTTAGAAGCGGGGACTCTTTTAGATGGTTGTTGTATATGACAGAATTGTGTTTTAGTACGTTAGCGTTTCTGAACATTCTTTACTTTTGAAGACATCGGAATTCAGCAAAGATGGTATATGTACAGAGCCCATTCTTAAAGTCTGTTCTCTGGTTAGTTATACTTTGTCCTCTAATTACCTGATGTTCGCCAGTAAGAACGTCTATCTCCACCTCTGTGCAGGCAACACCGTATGTATAGTAGTCAAACGCTGGATCAAATTCCTTCTTCGCACCATTATCTCGCTTGTCTAACCTATTTTTATTTATATGATGATAACTTGACGACACATAGTGATATGAACAAATGGCTGGGACCATTGCTGCCTATACTGATAAAATATTTGACATTTTACTAATAAACAAAATTTAAATGAAATAGCACTACTCTTGACATATACCTATTAGATCTCATTTTATACTGACATTGCCGAACCAGTCAAGATAGCAGCAAACTCGATCTGATCGGGTCTGTTTTACCTGAGTATATTTGTACATTTTTATTTAATTGTAAACTTGTGAAACTTATTTTAACTATCTGAAACATGTGTTCATTAAAATTGGTTATGGTAATTACTAGTATAAGATTTGATTCAGAAATTCTTCAATTGTTTTACTAATTTTTTATCAAAGATTTTTTATCGAACATTATATATAGGACTGAAAGATTTACTTAGGATATAAAGTGATATTATTGCTATATAATAAATGTAAACTGGCTTCTGTATGAAAGTAAGTAACTTCGCTACTATCGTAAAGCTGGTAGTGCTTCACAGACCAGATTTTACCAAAAAACAATAATATTGCCAATAATAGCAGAGCGGACTTGAGACCGGAGAACCCGGATTCAAGACGTACCGGCGCCACTCTGTTTGATCGATTTGTTCTTTACTACTTTCACCATATCATCCCTTATTTGTAAATAGTTTTATTTGTATATATAAATATAAACATCGAACAGGAAAAGCAGCAATCAAGGACAACAGTCAACCACAAACACACACAGAAACAAAGAACACATTTAAAGATGAATAAAAGGTCAAATAAGACATCACAAACACAAAAGGTTGACAATAGGGCTACCGCCTTGGAACGGTCAGTGGCAACAAAGGGGTTTTAAACCAGATTATAGGGTCCACCAAATCTCACACTTGCCCTACTGTCAACCCAATAAAACGGGACAATGTAAATAAAGAAATCCCCACTATTCTCTAACCAACAAGGCAGCATTAATAGGCAATATAAGTAAAACAAAAAATGCTCGTGTATATATAACTACAACAAAAATAGCCTAGAAAGCCAAAAGAAGGTACTCAATGACTTGGCAGAAGCCAGAGCAACAAGAGAATAAACCATTGAGGGCACGACAAGATATATTTACATAAACGTTTAGTAGTTACAACTTTATTTCTTCATCTTTCATTAGTTTTTGCGCACAATCTGACTATTTATGTGTCGACGTGCCGTAAAACACCATTCAATCATTCGATTTATTCTTGGTCAATATACTTTCCTTTAGCCTCGTCGGTCCGATGGGGACGTAAATCGGACGTAAATCGGACGGTCCAGCATCTATTCGTTATTAAGAGAAGGGCAGGTACTCGGATTCCTATGTATCCTTCCCCTCTCCCGAGGGTGGCTCTAAATAACATTATTGTGTTGATGAAATGTTAAACAATAAATGCTATCACATGCTTCCTTTTCATATAAGCTACCAACACATCAGTTTTCAGGCCAATAGTTCAGTCCTAACTAAATATATTTAGCGGAAACCGATTGTTCTTTAACAGTGACAATGACCTTCATCCCAGTGACCCAAATACAATCACAAGCTTCATTTTTATATACGCTGCCTACGCAGCAAGTTTCGGGTCAACATCTTGTTCCTACGTAAAGTTATTTAGTGGAAACTGTCTTTCTATTTTTAGTAACGGTGACCTTCGTCTTTGCCCAGTGTCCCCAATTACAATCCAAGGCTTCCTTCTTATATAAGCTACCTACCCAGAACGTTTAGCGATACAGTTACTGAGAAAGTTACTGAGCAGAAACGAAACGTGACCGACTGGTGGACTGGCGGACTGAATGACGGACGGACGGGCATCGTGCAATTCTATAGTGACGATTATTTTTGTGACTAATTATAGTTGGGCAGGCTTGTTTGTGAGTTTCATATACTGTGCTAATAAACTGTTCGCTTAGATTGATTTTGAACAAAACCCCTTATCGTTGATTACCTGATTAGTATATTACCTTGAAAATCCAGTTGCCATTAACTGAACTCTACTAAAATAAGCTTTCTTGATCTGAAAAGTGATATTAAAAATAAATTAATGACATCAATATAAGCGGTAAGCGGACTAGGTATCTTAGGATTCATCCAATCAGGCGACCTAAAAAGACGGATGGGTGGGGGCATTTTTATATGTTTATCCCTGAAACATTAGTTTTAGAATCTTGATACTTACATCATGTCAGTTACATATTTCATTCGAATCGAAATTAATAAGTCACTGGATCTGCTGTTTTGGTTATTTACTCTACAGCAAAGATCGACCTGTGTACAAGTGTAGGAAACCAGCGAAATCGTCGGCACTAAAAATGCAACCCCAAGAGAGCTTACAAAACTAACACATTTAATGACTAGGAGGCGTGTATGCAAACCAACTATTTGACCGATTATATATTTTGACTCCTGGACACTTAACTGTTATTCATGTTTGCTGATTAAAAGAAATACAATACCAAGTCTTCCCATGAAGCATCCGGGATATCTTTCCTGACTGGTTCAAGGCGTTTAATCAAGGTGTTGCATGCATCCTGTAATATTACAGAGTATGCTGTATAACGTTATAGAGCAGCTTATTCCAGATTTTAAAATGCACAAATATGTTGCAGAAATACAATATAAAATCCACCTGAAGTGTTGTGAAACTTGCATATGAAGACGAAGCAGACTATCCTTATGTAGGCCTTATACATATATTTTGCTTTTTAATTTATTGTGAAATTAGGAATCCAATACTATTGCTGTCCTTGGGGTGGAAAACGTTTATTTCTTTTATGACTTCATATTTATGTCGAGTTTTCTCGCACTGCCATATTAACAACCACGGGAATCATGTGAAATGTTAAGAAAACGAAATATACATTTAAGCCGCGGCGGCCATCTTGGATTGAGAATGAAGTTGAATTTTATTTTAGAGCTACTAGACATTAGAAGATATAGTGAAGTTCGATGAAAATCTGAAAACAAAGGAACGTTTATAAACAGATTGCTCAAAATATAATAAAACATTAAATTTCAATACATTGTCATGATAATCGAACTAAAATGGTATACTTTTTATCCATTATTATCACTCACTCACCAGGACTGCTGGGCCATATATGTCGGTTCCCGTATCTGCCCCAGTCGTAGTGGCGTTAGGAATAGTGTGGGTTCCCGTCTCATTTGTGTAAATTTTACTCATAGCAACGCCGAGAGCTCTTGATGCAATCTTAAATATCAACAGACGGTAAAAAGAAATATAAAAAGATCGGACAGGGAAAGTAGCATTCAAGGAGGACAGTCAACCACAAAACACAGAAACAAACACGCAAACAGACAAACAAGAAGGCAAAAGCAATAATAAATTAAAACGACATCACAAACACAAAAGGGTTTAAGTTACACAGAAGTACGTGCCTTTTGTCATAGTGTACACTTAGGCGGCCTCATTTATAAATTTATATGATTATTTACAAAGGTAGATATAAAAAGTCGAACAGGAAATGCATCATTTAAGGATCGCAGTCAACCACAAACACACATAGAGACAAAACAAAAAACTACAAAGATACACTAGAACGAATTCGACGGCGCGCAATCGCAAATACCTACGTTTTCTTCTCACAGGTCAATTCCCTTTTACCCTGTATCCATCTTACAGGTAACTGTTTTGATCGTTCTTTGATACTCAGATCAGAAATAGCACTATTTATGCTTTTGTGTATACATGTCTGACACTGTAAATGAATAAAAACTGTTTAGGGTGTTTGTGTATTTGAACGTTTGACACCTATCCCAGAGTCCCATGGAGACCCTGGATACAATTATACTGATATTCCCAAAATCATTACATTTTATTGAGAAAGAAAAATAGATATTTGACACAATTGATCTACCCCCACACACACACCCATCCCCATCCCACCTCACATTGGCACACCTCTAACATGTCTAAGGTGGAAACACTGAAATTGTTTGATATGCTTTGTATTTTCAGAGGAGTATATTTGTATAATATACTATATATTTGCCAAGTTTAAAAAAACACAAATAGAAAAATTAGAATTGAATTTTCTGTATATTTGATCTTATGACGCCCCTTACAACCTCCACCCCACCCCCTACGCACCCTAACCACCACCAACAACAAACACACACACATACAGGAGAAAAACATATGAAATACTGTAATCCCTTCATCAAAATGTTCGTTTCAGACATAAATAAAAAAACAGTTGATCCCGTGTTACCCCACTACCACCCAATGCTATGTATCGCTTTCATAGACGACTATAATACCAATTAATGTGCAAAAGTATGGAAAAATGACACCGTAATTGAAATATTAGTGTATTTGATGACCCTTTCCCAAGACCCCACCGATAACGTAGGAGGAAACAAGTGTATAGATTGTCATTCGAGGCATAATTGCAAAAATAACAAAAACAAAAACTACCCCAAATCCCACGCCCTCCCCCCCCCCCCACCCCATCCCCCCCCCCACCCACACACTCCCCGCCAAACCAACGCTGGGCACCCGGGCGGACCTCCGATTTGCGAAATAATCAAATCGTTTGATATGTTGTTTATCTTTCACATGTGTTTACATATACCAAGTTATGCGCAAAAATAATGAAAAGTAATGTTCAGTGTAATTAAATTTTTAGTGTGTTTGACCTTTTAACCCCCACTGAGGGCCACTGGGCTCGGAACAAAACCTAATGTTGCTCTTGCACGCCATCATCATATGGTGATGTCATACCTTAAGTTTGGTTGAATTCTGTTCAGCGGTTTAGGAGGAGATGAGGTAACGGACGGACGGACGGACGGAAAAACGGAGTCGATTTTAATATACCATGTTTTTTTTCAAAAACGTGGGTATAATAAAAGAGAAGGTATGACATCACAAACATAAAAGACTTGGAAATAGGGCTACCGCCTCGGAACGATCTGTGACAAAGAAAAAGGCTGCTGGGTGTTTAAACCGAGTTCTAGGGTACACCAAACCTCACTCTTACCCTATTGTCATCTCAATAAAACGAGACATTGTAAACAAAGATATCTGCGTCAGGTTCGTCCATTATCATACTCTTTTATATTCTCCAACAAACAAGGCAGCATTAATAGGCAATATGAGTAAAACACATAAATGATCATGTGTATATAATATAAAAAGACCTAGAAAGCCGCAAAGGAAGTACTCAATGACTTGGCAGAAGCCAGAGCAACAAGAGAACAAACATGTATGGGTACGACAAGACAAGACAAAGATGTATTTGTAAACCTTAGCCTAATACTATTTATCGCATGCCATGAACATGTGTATGGTATTTATTTAATAAAACTTTGCATTTGCATGTGCATTAGAAGTTCTACTTTTCGCCGATGACACT
>JAWPHD010023919.1:0-20739 GCA_037043455.1 Cyrtodaria siliqua
CAATTTATATAAAAACAATTAAGACTGTTTTACATATACATTTCCCTCATCGGTTGACCTTCTTGTTTTTGAGGAGTGGATATGCAAAGGACTTGTTTCAAAACGTTAAGGCATTGACCAGCTATATAATGTGTGTGTGTATGTAATAGGAATACAAAAAATATTTTTAACTGTTTCTAAATATAGAAAATAACTGATTCACTTACAATGCCAAGGCAGCACTTTTTAAATAGTTTGACAATTTCACAGTTATATAGGTTATTTAGTTTGTATATAACGAAATATTATTTGGGACATAGTTGTTTTGAAATTAAATCTTTTCATATTGTTTTTCGATCGAAACAAATGTTTGATTATTCGTTTCATTGTAACTCTTTTAATTTTATTAGCATTGGATAGAAATTCATATTTTTTCTTTCATGTTCATTGTTGCCGACTGACAGTTCGTTTAGGTGTCATATGATCAACGTATAGGTCCGTAGCATCATTTAAACGAGACAAATCCCTTTCTACGGGAGTACGGTGGTATGTACATCCCAATCTGCACCCCGGATTTTTGTGATTTCTTTTATGAGATTTCTGCGTTTTAGTGCACATTCCATGACACTATTTCGGTCAAGCAAGACGCGTTTTTGGTCAATGATTCAATTTGATATTTTCAATTATTTATATGTATAAGTATGTACATTCCCAAACGCTGCCTAAAAATTTCTTTAATTATATCTCAGAACTTGGAAACATTGTACTTTTATGTTGACACAAGGTGAATCTTACAGCTGAAAGTAGCTCTCACCAATTTGCAATATCGCAGATATCTCATCGATAATCAATGCAGAAATAAACGGGACAGTATGACATTACACATTTTACAATATCTTCTGTACTCAGCTTGTTAACATAACACAGACAGTTAATAATGTCTTGATAGTTCACAATATGTACTTACCTTTAGGACAAATGATACATATATTGTCCGCATCTACATTTCCTTCAACTAAATAATCAGTACCTGCTGAATCTGCAATGATCTGTAACGGAATGGGGACAATACCAAAACACCGTACACTAACAATTAATTGTAACAGTTACGTATAAATTATTACTCTCCCTTTACCTATTCACACCTGATATAATCCCGAGAATTCAATAATCAATACAAAGTCCGTAGGATGATATCAGGTATGATGTGGGAAAGGATGAGTTGTACTTTATTAACACTAAACCACACACACACAACACACAACACACACACACGATTATTTTGAAAATAAGTATAGATCTATCAGTTGTGATATGGAAAGTAAAAAGGTTGTATATATTTAATCTTGTAGTTACTGAGTACTGAAAAAAAGAGAGCAAACCATTTATTTTTATTTATTAAGTATTTCTTTATCGATGTGGCAATTTTATAATTAACAAAGCGCTCAATTCAGGTATGTTTTTGCTAATAACTTGCTTTAATATTTAACTTTTGTTTGATGTGAAGCCGCGATACCCCTACAAAGAGGTGGCATTTTTCTCCAGCGCCCCACGGGGTATTTCGCTCTTAAATATACTTTATTCGATAAACCCTCTCAATGTATTGGAAATTAAAGAAGTGTGCATGACCGTGAACAATTGGAAGTGCTAATCTCAGAACGTACTGGATGAATCCAAAATTTCAGTTGCTAACAGGGGACAGGGACTCCATCTGTAGTACGATGTGCACTTTAGTTGAATACTTTTTGTTTAAATATTAAGAAAGTAATTAATCAAAAACGTACCTTAATCGGGCGTTTTGTTTCACATGTTTTCCCCTGTGAACTTTATAAAAGTGGCCAGGGATTCAAACATGTTTCCCTGCATCAATTTTAATCGTGAATTGAAATTAAAACGGAAGTTAAAAGAGGGCTGCACGTCAATGACGTCAGTAAAAATAAATATAAAGTTGAACAGGAATGCAGCTTTCACAGAGAACGCAGTAAACCCAAAATCAAGAACAACGACAAACTATGAATGGCATTGTTAATAAGAATAAAGCATATGATGTCACAAACACAAAAAGGGTTGACAATAGGGCTACCGCATTGGGAACGGTAGTGGCAAAAAGAGGCCACTGATGTTTAATACCTAGTTCTAGGGTGCACCAACCTCACACTTACACTACTTTCTCCCAATAAAACGTGACAGTGTAAGTAAATAAATCCCCGCCATGAACTATTCGCTAACCAACAAGGCAGCATTAATAGGCAATATAAGCAAACCACAAGATGCTCGATGTATATAAACTAAAAAAAACAATAGATAGAAAGCCACAAAGAAGGTACTTAATGACTTGCAGAAGCCAGAGCAGCTGGAGTATAAACCATTGAGAGCACGACCAAGACAAGATTGCAGTCAAACATCAAACGTCACCGTCCCTTTTTTTCAGCTTTAGGTAGATGTTCTTCATCAAGGATAACAGCCTGTCGCGGTCTTCGCACAATTAAAGGACGAAAGGCATAGTGGCAAACTGTACTGAATCCATCCACCAAGCATGCAGTGCGTTGCAAAATGACAGGGTCATAACCTCTTTGATAAACCTTTTAGCAAGTTTACAAAGATAGTATGAAAGTGATCATGACAGGATCTTTACGAAGTTTGTAAAGTAGCTCACCATGGAAGTCAGTTTGATGATAGTCCTTGTCGCAGAAGGAGTTCTTAAATTACTTTTATATTTGGAAAGAATATCAAGGTCTACGGTAATAACATTTTGCAAAGGTCGCTGAAGTTTATGGTAACGGTAGCCCGTTTAGTAATAACAAAGATTACGTACAGTTAAGTCCTCAACTCGAGTACCAGCTCTAGAAAAACGAATAAGTAGAGACACCTAGACCCCAATTAGAGTTGTTCGGGGAACTGCCATCTAATTGGGGATAATTAAAAATATCAAAATTTAATTCAACTCTCTTGTTTTAGATTTTGCTAAGTATTTTCACCATTTTCAATAGAAAGATGTAAATCGAGAAAAGAGCGTTAGTACAATGTATCAGAAATATTTAGCATTTGTTAAGTTGAAATTGTTTAGGATATATAGTATTAACCAAATAGACAAGACAAGTGTTGTCAATGTCAATATGTCATCCCAGATACCGAGAGGTGTCATTAAAGGCTTTCAATAACGTCTGACTGGGTACCTGTGAAAGAATCAACATGAAATCTCATTCATAGCAATATAAAAACAAATCTGCGGCATGGCGTGAACAGTTCGTACCCATAGGGATACCAACAATTGTCTATAACAGTATATATGACGAAATTAGTATCTATTAGAATAATAAGTTTGATCAAACATCATGGTCAAGTCCCACGTAGTGTAATGTACAACTGCTAGCAGGTTATGTAAAAAACGCTTTAATATTGTTACAGGCCAAAAAAGTTGTATTTTCCCAAGCAAACGTTTTTGATAAGGAGAGGTGTGATAATGTTGTATGTAATGTAGGAAGTCATATGTACTGATAGATAAAGCTTGACGTTTATTGCCACTTGCTTCCGAGGGTATCAACCCGCACAAGTTATCACCCGCAAAATTGCGGGTGATAACCCTTTGCGGGCAGATATGGATTGCACATCATGTGTCATATTACTGTACAAAAACGACGTAGCCAGGGATAATAACACTATAGTTTAGTGAATATATTTATATCACGTATTTAAACATCAACGTGGACTTACATCGCAAATCCAACACTTGGTCACCTTCTGTGCCGAGGTCATAATGTAGAACAAAATATGCTAGTTTATACGTTAAGTTAATTACACATAATGAAATGTAGCATATCGTTCAAAATAAAGTAAACATGAACATATTAGCTCAAGTGAGCTAATACGATTTCACCTTGTCGTGTATCGCACGCCGTCCCTTGGTTTAAAGCTACATATGCATACTACTGAAGAAGTTTCTTTCCATAAAACTAAAGGAATAAGTTTTAACCAATTTTCATATAGGGATGAAGCCACTAAGCTGGGTACAATCATGATGGTCTAAGAATACAAAATTATTTAAACAAAAGAAATATCACTTCCTAAAGTAGCACTCACGTCTAGTCTCTCATTTAATGGTCGCACATTTTATACCCACGCTTTCAATGAAAGAGCGGGGATCATGTTATTGTCTCCGTCTATGCGTCCGTGAGTACATGCGTGATGAATACATCTCCTCCTGTATAGATAAATTTCTATAGAACTCAGTCCAGGGATATGCTCAAAACGATTGGAATACGATCAACCCTTTGTGCGGAGCCAGTGGGGATACATGTGGTTTTACATACAACTGTACTTATACCCTGGGTCTATACTTCGAAACCGTTGAGATCTCCACGCTATAACCTCATAAACAATTACATGACATTGAAAAAGACGGGATACAATCATCTACTATAATCGGCCCCGCGGTCCACCCCACCCATTGAGACTACGACCTGTGGTCATAATTTGATAAACATTGAGATGTTTTTAGACGGGATTTTAAATAAGACGCCTAGGTCGTGACCTGGGGTTTACAACTGGAGGGGGTAGTCTGGGTAAAAAACGTCTTAGAGATCCTCACAATATAACCATATTACACTTACTGGCATGAACAGACAGATAAAACCATCTAATCGTCAGCATCGTCCCCGAGGTTTTTGTCCCACCCCAAAAGTAACACATAGTTTATTAACTTGTAAAAACGTTTGAGATCCCTCCCCACACTATAACAATATACCCACATACTGGACATGAACAGACGAGATCGACACAATCCAAGCAGCATTCGCACCGGAATCCATCCCCACCACTGGGGGAAAATACCCATAGGTCATTCCTTGAAAATCGTTGATCTCAAGATCCCACACTATAAACATATAAAAACTACATAGGCAGCTGGAATTGACGGATACAACCATCCAACAAGCATCGGCCCTGTAGTCTATACCCACTGATGCGGATATAAAATCTGGGCCATAAACTCGAGAATATTGGGATCCTTATCCCTATAATCATATATACCCTAACTGGGCATTGGACCCGAGGTCCATCCCCACCCCTGGATATATATACCCTTTCATAACTTGAACACCGTTGAGATCCCTCAGACGGGCTTTTGAACTTATGGGGTTGTGGGGTGGGGTTAAAATAGTTCGCTCTGAATAGGACCATGTTACCAATCAAAGTAAACCTTATGCAGAGCAGTGGTATAAAACGTTTGTTTCAGTGTCATAACGGGATGTGTGGCGGGGTCGAACATTTTGCTTTATAGCGAGCATAGGGATTTGCGTTGCCGCGCCATCGACTACGCGATCTAGTTGACATTTGCATGCCCATTGAAAAATCTGCATGAAGTCTGATTTTTGACGGTTTAGCGTCACAGGACTTGATTTTCTACGAGTAATGCACTATGCAATAGTTGCACATTTAAGAACGTCAACCGAGTTCAGTGTTCTCTCTGATAAGTGCGTAAGAATGCTCAATATCATTAGATTATAACGCTCGATGAAAATGTTATTTATACTAGTATTTTAAAATACTACTTTCATTGATACTGTATGGATAAGAATCTCAGATCTGTTCTGTAGGCAAGCTTCTTGAAATGTTAAAATAAAAACTCACCCATTATTTACATCCAGAAATACGTATTCTCCATGTCAATTAAAATCGTAGGAATGACCATCAATAGTTGTTACAACAACTGCATCTGAAATTCATATCAACACATTAGAATGATATCAACCAGAAATATTCCCTATCTAATATAAAACATTTAATGAGAAAATGAAGCGTATATCAATTTAGACAATGACACTATGTTGATTTACTAAGAAATTTTAAAGCTTTTATTTTGCTTTTACAAGCATTTTTCTTTAGACTGTTATGGAACAACTACAATTTATACACAAATTGTTGGTATACCCATGGGTACAAAATGTGCACCTCTTGTCGCAGAGCTATGAACGAGACCAGACCAGACACTCAGATAGAAGTCATCGAAGACATTATTAACACATCTCGATATCTGGATGATATATTGAGCATTGACAAACCCTTTTGTCTACTAAAGTTAATAATATCTGTCCTGAAGAACTTTAACTGAACAAAGTTTATATTTCTAATATAGTCGCTACTTTTCTCATTTGTATCTGTCTATTGAAAATGGAGGAGTGATAAGTTACTTTAAACATATGTTATTGCTTTTCTTCTATATACAAGCAAAAGGGTAAAACATATTCAAATACATTTTTCGATGAACAAAGGAAGAAGAAAAAAGGAGAGGAGTAAGTAGAATAAAGTTCTAGGAAAGACTAAATAAGAAGGCATGAGTGATGATGCTGTGGTTGTAGGATCCAGTAATAAGTAAAATGACAAGAGAAATTAATTAAATTTTGACATGGTTAACTGCTAACAATACAAGTTCTGAGACAAAATGTGCGTATTTCGTACTCTTTGGAATACCAACACTGTGAATATATAAAACAGTAGTTCCACACCTGATGAATTGGAATTATAGTGGTTTACACATATCTTGGGAATACCACATAATTATTTAATTGCCAGAATTGTCAAAAATGCCGTGTTTCAAGTATACTTTAATTGTGGTACTGTCCACAAATGCAAATATAATATGAAATAAGACAATTTTTAGTGTACATTAGTATAGGAAAACCGGCCGTGCTCTGCAATGTTTTGTTTAATTCAGTGTAAGCATGAGTATCTAATCAATCCTGATACAGCGAATGCATTATGCTTTCCTTATTTTCTTCTTAGCTATTATAATTGTAAATTTAAATGTGAAAACGCGGCGGCGATGTGTTATATATCCCATATGAGCTTGGAACCCGCGCAGAATGCACGGTATGATCTGTGGTCAAATAAGAAACGTTGCTCTTACCGGTAGCACGGATCCAAATAGAGGCCACGAACAACAGCTGGAAACAGAACTCTGTTTTCAAAATACAAAAATCATGTTTTAATCATATGCAAACTAGTCTATGTTTAATTTTCCATATGTTCGAGGTTTACTGAAATATGTAAGTTCAACGGCTTATTGAATCATAATGCCGAAAATCCTCATCGAACATGGTGATGTCGAAAGTGTGTGAACAAACATTAACGCCAAACAGTGCGGCACTCTCGATACATATAGTTTTTCAACCGTATCTATACTCCTCAAATTAAGTTAAGGACCATTCTTTCTTCATTTCAATAAGATTAAAGTGTTCATCATCGCACACGTTTAAAAACACATTGCATTCCAAAAAAAAACATTGACGAAACATATTAAAACTTTTAGTATTGTTGTTTTGCAGCAAATTAATGATTTTTAGATATTATCAAAAATCTCCAACTCTTCAATTTATCAGAACAATGTCTATAAACATTTTATTCTTTAGTAGCGTAGCTACCTATTATGCCAAAAGGCCCAAGCCTGCACTTAAGTTTCACATGCATGGTTGAAAAATATAATAATGGAATAATAGTGTATGAATTTATTGAATTTTGTTGAATTTTGAAGTGTGATTTTGCTTAAATGTGTATGTAAATAAACGCCAAAACCACCAGAGATGTCATACTTTTTCACAATTTTCCGGGGAAGCATGCCCTGACCCTACTAGAGATAGTCGGGCCTACACATCAAAAAAAGTCTAGCTACACCACTGTTCTTTCATCTAATGCAGCCTGACAATATCCAGTTTAACAACATTGCGTTCTTTACACATTGTATGTAACCGTTTGAAAATGGTATGTAGTCAATTTCATTGGTAAACATATAGAGTAATATTGTTGCGGTCCTTAAATTATTTTGAGGAGTCTATATAGGAGGATCTTACATGAGTGACTGTGTATTATTGATTTTAATAAACGAGTTGAAGTTAGATTTGAAATACATATTTAAGACGTCTGGACGTATCGTATGCACCATGTAAACAATTGGGACTTACGTATTTTTTATATTACTCTCGAGTACACTGTATTACGATAAATAAGTCATGGCTTTATTACACTCCCAGAATTAAGCCATGTGTAATAACTCGCAATTCAGTAGTTTTAGTATACACAACATCCTAACATGTCTATTGTTAATATGCAGTACAATAATACTATTACTACTACGTGTATATGATTCTCATCATTGTGTAAGATACAGGATTAATCATGGGTTATAGTGTTACGCTATAATACATAATTTTATAGAACATGTTTTCTATTGTTTAAAGTTTAAAGCAGTCTAAAACTGATTAATAAATATTTTGATTAATGATAGTTAAGTTGAAGTAAGACTAGTGTCAACACATAAGGTTAGCGCACCTGACCTAGGTTGCATACCATATATTTGGACGCTTTAAAATTAAACAACACATCGTGCATTGCTGTTTAATAAACAGGCAATATTATAAAGTTCAACTATTTTAAATTTAAAGTATGTTTATATATCTTATCATTAATAATCATTAAGTACATTTTGTAATTTATTTTTTCAAACATCATTAGGACGCAATCGAAATAAGCTTTATACTGTATCAGTTACTTTTCAAACAGACTTTAATAATATTACACACTACAATTTAAAAATGATGTACATGATGTACAGGAGGAAGAACGTCATAACAAACCACTTTAAAGATACGTGTCTCATGCACATGTAGAAACCAGCTTACTCGATTGACCGGGGTTCTTTCAAATAATACCTATACACCATAGTACTACACAAACAATAATCATAGTCCAGTGTGGTTATCTAGAACAGAACCACTGTAAATCCCACTAGAGACAGAATAATGGTAGGACCCATCTCCTCCTCCCCACCTGTTCGGTCATGCTTAATAATGATATGTTTCAGTATTCGTGGCTCCGTGGTAAATAGTATGCATACTGAAGCCTTTGCAGCGACTCTGGAGTTCCGCAGGTCAGAAGGTTTTAGACATCTTCTACATGTAAATGGAGGATAAGATCCATATTTGGCGCCATATAGTTGGTGCACCGTAAAACTTTGCGCCGTAAATAATTGTCTATTCTATACATACTGGTAAATATCAATTAAGTGTTCAGGTTTTTTAATGATGAATATTAAACAAACATATTATTCAATATCATACCTAGATACATTCTGTAGGTGCGTGTCGTTGACGTCTTGACAACCTGACTGTGCACTTAGTATTTAAACTAACTGATAAGGATATTCAGATGTTTGTAGTAGCAAAAGAAGGTTAATATTTAACTCATTCGTGATAGTTTGTATACACTCATACTAACCTTTTCTCCCACATTTGGAAACCATGTTTTGAATAATCTGATAAACTGTCTTATCTTAAATATGTGCACTGAACAGGGTGATTTAGCTTATGTTTACAATTTTGATCATTTTGTAGGACTCGGGGGCTAAACAGAGGTATACATCTTAGATAATCAACTGTACAAGTTATCCGACTCCGGTGTCCTACTATTACCATCCATGGTGATTGTTGATGTTTTTGTTTTCCTAAATTAATATACGAACCCAACGTAATGTTTTTCGTTCGCATCGGTTTTCGTAACCATTAAACACTGGTGAAGTCTTACCAAATACATTCTGAGACTGTGGGTATACAAACTGTGGGTATACAATGTTTGCATGGCAAATCACTCACGTGAACCTTATAAAATGCATATGTTATGAACTATGGCTATGGTATAAAATGCATATGTTATGAACTATGGCTATGGTGCATGATTTAGTTGAAATTGAAGTAAAGTATACATAATCCAACACGTGTAGATCATGTTTTAATACAACTGCCTGCGTTTTCCTAACATGTGTTTATCTGGGAGTTCATAGTAAAATAGTATATACTGAACAAGAACAACAGCAACAAAAAAATCCACTAAAATTGATGTTGATTGTTTGTAAGGTAAGAATTAAAACATACGTTTAAGCTGTTTATTAAGTATTTATAGTTTAATCAATATTTAAAAGGTTTTCCAACATTATTTAAAAGGTTTTCCAACATTTATCCACCAGAGCTCACAATAAATAAAGCCAACAGTTCGGATAGAGTATCAGCATTTCTCGATCTTCATCTCTCGATTTCAAATGATTGTATTCATACTAAAATCTATGATAAGAGAGATGATTTCAATTTTAACATCATTAACTATCCACACCTGGATGGAGATGTACCTCGTGCTACCTCATACGGGGTGTATATCTCCCAGCTCATTCGATTTGCTAGAGCGTGTAATGTTGTTATAGACTTCAATGATCGAAATCAAATTATTACAAGTAAACTTCTTCAGCAGGATTTTCGTTATCACAAACTATGTAGATCTTTCTCTAAATTCTACTGCCGCAACGAGGGCCTGCTGGAAAAATACAACACCAACCTTAGAACACTTCTGCGACTAGGCATATCACAAAAAGAAATATAAAAAGATCGGACAGGGAAAGTAGCATTCAAGGAGGACAGTCAACCACAAAACACAGAAACAAACACGCAAACAGACAAACAAGAAGGCAGAAGCAATAATAAATGCAAACGACATCACAAACACAAAAAGGGTTGACAATAGGGCTACCGCCTTGGAACGGTCAGTGGCAAAGTAGGCCACTGGGGGTTTAAACCGGTTCTAGGGTGCACCAAACCTCACACTTACCCTACTGTCATCCCATTAAAACAGGACAGTGTAAATAAAGAAATCCCCGCCATGATCTAATCTCTAACCAACAAGGCAGCATCAATAGGCAATATAAGTAAAACACAAATATGCTCGTGTAAATATAATACAAAAAAACAATAGCCTAGAAAGCCACAATGAAGGTACTCAATGACTTTGCAGAAGCCAGATCAGTAAGAGAATAAACCATTAAGGGCACGACAAGAAAGATCATGGACAAACATCAAACGCCACCGTCCCAATGGGCTTTAGGTAGGCGTCATCAAAGGGTCCACAGCCTGTCCGGTCATCGTACAATTAAAGAGGAAAGCATAGTGGCGAACTGTAAAAGGGTCCACCACCAAGCATGCAGTACGTTGCAAAATGATAGGGTCATAACCTCTTTTGATAAACTTTTTAACAAGTTTAACAAAGATAGTATGAAAGTGATCATGACCTAGAATCTTACGAAGTTTATAAATCACATCACCATAGTTTATGGTAACGGTAACCCTGATTGAGTAACTTTTTAGTTATACAAAGATTACGAATATTAAAGTCCTCAACACCCTCATTTTATGGAGATGTGGTCTATAAACTTCGTAAGTTAAAGGGGTCTGACGGGTTTCCTTACCGCTTTACAAATTTAATCAGGAAGTTCGTCTGTTTTTGGTTTTACAGCGCACTGCATGTTTAGTGATTGACCCCTCTACAGTCAGTCATTACGCTTCACTTTGCACTTGTGCGATGACTGGACTACCTCTTGGGACTCTATTATTGTACCTACTGAAACCAAGATAAGGGAGGTGGGTGCATGAGCATTCGTTCCTATGGTTTCTGGTCGTACCCTAGATTGGTTTTCCATTTAGCTGCAAATACTATGGTTGTTCAGTACGATTCTGGATACATCCTGAGATGTTTATTATTTTGTATATGTTTCTTTAGTTAGTTTTTCTGGATGTGGACTTTATTGTTAGAGAATTCCTTTTGATAGGATGTAGTTTTGTTTACACTGTCTTGTCTATTTGGGCGCTGAAGACAGGATAATAGCGAGGATTGTGCGCATATAAAATCGATTCAAGATAACCAGTAGGCCTTATTGCCTACTGACCGTTCCAAGTCGGTAACCCTGTCTTCACCACCCTTTCTGTTGTTTTTTTTGTCTCTTTCATTGTATTTTCAAGTCCTTGTTTGCAGTTAAGTGCAGACCTACGATGCCATTGCGTTCGGACGCTGGGGTTTCTATATGTGAAATTCAGATCTTTTTGAAATTGAATTTTGTTTTACGGCGCACAATAACAAGAAAAGTTGTAAGTCGCCAAACAGAAATGAGTATGTCAGGTTTATCATCTATTTACATCGGTACAACATATAGTGAATGACGACCTTCTAAACTGCAGAACTGCATAGTTGCTGCAGAAGACACTCGATTTATGATGAATAAATTGTCCACCTTTATATACGCAAGGTCATGATGAAGACAAAAATGACAAAAGTGATCATAAAAGGGGAGAGTCCCTACACCTCTGCCTGTAGCGGGATCGCAGTGATCCTATTCTGTATCCGGTAACAACACGGGGAAGATATATTTGGAACCATGTTTCAATTTAAAAGTAGATAATTTTCTAAAAGTCGGAAAGAAAATGTAGCATTCAAGGACCACAGTCAACCATACCACGCACTGAAACAAACAACAACTACAAAGATGATTAAAAGGAAAGAAATGACATCACAAATATAAAAGGGCTGACAATAGGGCTACCGTCTTGGAAAGGTCAGTGGCAAAATAGGGGGTTAAACCAGGTTCTAGGGTGCACCAAACCTCACTCTTACACTATTGACATCCCAATAAACGGGACAGTGTAAATAAAGATATTCCCGACAGGTTATATTCTCTAACAAACAAAGGGGCATTAATAGGCAATATAAGTAAATCAAATAAATGATACATGTATATATAATATAAAAAAAATAATTACTAGAATAGGGTCAACAATCTGTCTAATCATTGCACAATCAGCGAGGAAAGCAAAGTCGCGAACTGTAAATGAGTTAACCACTAAACATGCAGTGCGTTGCAAAACGATAGCGTCATAACCTCTTTTTATAAACGTTTTAACAAATTTATAATGTATGAAAGTATGTCAATATGGTTACCATGCGTAAAATCGGAAGTTTCTAGATGTCTGTCCAGTAAAATGCACCCTTTAACGTCAACGAACTACGACAAGCTCTTATTGAATACAAACCTTTCCAAAACTGAAATCAACAATGGATAATTATGCGTTGCCGCTGCAAATCTGTTTACGATATGCGTGCAGAAAGCGGGCGTCTGTGCACAATACAATATTATCACTTGAATTATGATACCAATTATACAAAAAGTAATTTTTGAAATTAGAATATGTTGCCACCTAGTTTTTGTATTTTGATGAATGTATTTGTTAATCACCATTCGCGTGACTTTATGTTTGCAAGGTAAATAAGTTGCCTTTTATGTCAATCTAGACAATGGCATTTTGAAAATAAACCGTTCCTAAATCTTCTCTTTATCATCTTTATGTTTATACAATTTATGTAGTGTGAGCCTAGAAGATATTAAAACTAACATGTTTAATTAAGCCCTACAGCTAATACTGTAAGGATATCGAAACCAGTATGTGAATGGTACAATGTAAGACATATACAGTGTCATATATACAACAACTTACACGATAACTTGTACTGCCTTATAGATAATGATATACGAACGCATCTGACAATATTTGACTGAGCTTAGACATGTAAAAGATTTAGACTTGTAAACGCAGCTTACTCATAAGTTTTGAGATCGAGTGGGACGCCGACGTTGTGGTTATATAAGTACTCTTATTCGAAGAAGAGTCTAATAAATTAAAATAGTTTATTACTTTTGTATCATGATTATGTACACTTTATCACTAAATACACAGTACAATTAAAATTGATAAGCACACATGTACAGAAAATATCCAGATATAATCAATTCAAGATAAAACGTTATAAGCTTAAATATCTACATCAAATATGTTTGCGCCCAATACTATCATTCTCATGGACATATGGACAAATCCCAGATCAATCGTTATTAAGGTACATGATTATATTAATGACGAAACAGTTGAGAACACATATATATTCTGGAAATGTTTGCTTATAGAAATAATAACCAACCAGGACATCAAACAGAGCAGAAACATAATTACTAGGCAAATACATTCAGCTATTTTTATGAAGATTTCTTTTTTTTCAGCTGAACCGATAATCATATTTTACATTTATGAGCATAGTAGCATGTAAGTATGCAAACCAATCTATGGTTTATGTTATTTGGTTAGCTAGACTAAAATGGGAAGTAAATGTTTAAAACGTAATTAAAACAAATCCACAAATGAAAAAGGTCAATTTTCGTGAAATTGTACTTTTATTCCAGTTGTCAGTTCATCATTAATACAATTTGATTTTTTTATATAACGCAAGCTGTAATGTCAAGACGAAGAAATTAAATTAGATAAAAAAAAGCAAGACAATGGCCAGGGATAAAATCACTAAAAGTTAGTTTTAAAACAAATATATACTTATATCGACAATCGAATATGACACTTGGCAATGTTAATAGGAAGCAAGGAATGTGACATCCCAAACACAAACGGGTTGACAATAGAGCTACGGCCTTGGAAGTCATACTATTTCCATTATATCCCTCTATTTGTACTTGCAGCAGCTATGCATCAACTCTACTCATCCTGTGTTACAAACTGATTTTAGGGTGGTGATGTGGTCCAGTGGATATCACGGTGAACTTGAAAAGGAGGAACCGGGTTCAAGCCACACCGGCGCCATTGAGTTTCGTTGGTGTGTACTTGGGCTATACGCATCCGGATGTGGTCGTTATCTCAAAGCGTGTTTAGTTCCACTTTAATAACTTACCTTTTAAACATCGTTTGAATTCTACAGAGTTGAACACATAACCTGTGTCACAAGTACATGTTTATGTTCCAGGGTCACAAATCGTGTTTAAACCTGTGCAAAGGATAGTCAAACCACATGGTTGGCCATACTCTTTTCCAGAACAATACAGACGAAAACATGCGAACGCCTGAGATCAAGAACAAGTGCGTTTATTATATTAATTCCCTAGGTGAACATTGCAATTTCTCAATGAAACACTAAAAGTTATATAATCAAACATAGTGTTCTTCAACATCCCCAGCCTTAATTACCTTTATTTAGATATATGCATATTATGTAGTCCCTTAATGCCATTACGCGATGGGAAAAATTATATTAGCAGGATTTTATAACGGATATTTCGACAATAAAAAACGTTTAGAACTATTTTTTACTGCAAATATGCGATAACCTGTTTCAAATTATCTATTAAATGTTTTAATTTTACAATGCAAACTTTTTAAGTCGAAATTAAGGTTTTATTTCATACCACAGCCAACCCCTCTTTCGCTTCTTGGAGAAGGGATTGCACGGGGTATTAAAGTTAATACTCGGACCACGTAATGGCAAGCATATTGAAATACACAATGATAATAATTCGAGATTATAGTTCACACAAAATTACTAAAACATTCTGCAAACGGCACCTTTTAAAACATTTCATTTCGTTGTGCTAAACATAATTTAAAATTATCAATAATAATATAACTGACTGCTTATATATACATACGTGACTCTTCTCTCCCTTGAACAATGAACAGTGTTACAGTGTCAATTTGAACAGTGCAAATATTGAACAGTGAACATATTTTATGAACAGTGAGTGTAAATAGTGAACAGTGAACAGTGATTAAAAGAACATTCAGATTATATATACATGTACATTACACAGTTGAAGTAATACTTTTCAGTAAAGTCATACTTTTTCATCTCTTTATTATTTAAGAGTGCCGTCCGAGTGACTATTTACATCACTTGTATTTTATTGTATGTGTAATAATATTATACCTCATTTGCATATTCCACTCTTTGTTTAATGTGACGTCATCCGGTCCATAAGGTTGCTTATTACATGTGTTACTATATATAGTAACAAAAACGGCCTGTTTTTCGTGTAATACAGGCATCGTCTCTGCGGTCATATTAGATAAGCGCGTGAAACGGCGGGCCAAAAATCTATATGAAGGGCCAAAAAATCCATATGGCGGGCCGAAAATCCATATTAAATCTAGACTGCGTTACATCCATTTAGCATTAAATTGTAGATATATTTTTAATAATCGACCACGAACCAGTCATATCGTGCATCGGCACGTGCATCCAATGACGACTGCGACGGTTGAAAATGGCAGCCAGAATGCTCGCTACTCTGAGTACACGCAGGAGATTGTTAGTAGCCGAACAAAGATGAGGACGGACATTAAATAATAATAAATAATGAAATTGTGAAAAACAAGATTAGAACGACTCGGTCTAAATCACCCTACAATATGACGTGGAAAAAAAATATGTGACTGGCTCGGAGATGTTGAAAATATTTTTGGCGATTGTGTGATAGATTTAACCTATTAAATTATACAGTACATGTGCATTATCAACTCGTTGTTTTTTTATCGAAATGTCTTCAATAACTATTATAATATATACTGTTTAGGGACCAGTTTCCGTCCAAGCCCAGTTTCCGTCATTCTCATTTAAAAACTGATTTTACAATGCAAATTGCTAACGCGATGTTACTTATCGACAGACGTTTACTCAGTAGCACTGCCGATTGTAAACAAGAAACAACCAAAAAGTAAAGAAACGGTACAAAAACTAAAGTGGCCCCCGACCAGTACTGCCGTTCGGGTCTCAATTACATTTTAAATAAAAGTCATCAAGGAAACAATACATACTGTACTGTTCTGTATGTGAAATAAAAAATAATCTTCTACCTTTTTATCCTTAAATTATATTTGCCAAACCAAATGCCATTTGAAATTTCCTTTCTTCTACAAGCTCAAACGTAAACACAAAAAACTGACAAAGTCAATGACGTGGAATAATACGTCACTGGCAAACACAACGTCACCATAATGACGATTGTGTTACAAAGATTACGTCAGAAACGTTTCTGAGTAATTTTAATTAAGGGGGTGAATTGGCGTTTTGGAAACAGAGGTACCGAATTGCCGATTTCAAATGGCACATCCTATTATTGCGATTTAACGTCATATGTTTATTTTATTCTTGTAAATCAATGAATAAAAATGGATCTAAATAAAGAGTCATATTTTAAAAAAAAACACAAGTAGATAAGAGGTATTTAAAATGATTTTGCGCAATTTAGATCTAAAAATCTATCCAAAATAATAGTGTTTTGGTTACACATGTAATAAACAGCTAAAGCTCTCGGGCCTCATATGGCTATCTCGGGCCAATGTCACAAAGAGGCACACCTACCAAGTTAATAACCTCTAAATATTGACAGTTTTAACAACATGACGTCATCCAAAATGGCCACATCAATAACCGTTGTGACGTCATTTAATTTGGAAAACCAGGTTCTGATCAAAATCTATTCATTCCTAACAAGTGTCGAGCTCCAGATTATCATTATTCATTCATAACAAGAGTCACGCTCAAGATTATCTGAGATTTCATTTATAATGAAAGTTGCATTTTGTTTGATGTTTATTTTTTATTTGCATATATTTTAAAAAATGTTTTCATGTCCATTTTCAAAAATATATTATGGAGTCTATTCATTTTCTCAGTAATGTTTGGTGATTTCGGGCACTGTATTAACAAAAAGATTTAATGTTTTGTTTGTAAACATGTATTTCAAAATCGACTAAATCATGAAACTGCACATGGCTGTGGCATTTTAACCTACTTCGTTCAGCTAGTTTCTGTTCTGTTTCTTGTTGTTGTTGTTGTTTTTTATCCAAATTATGGCCACTTTTATCCTTGTATAGTCAATTTCAATTATTTCAATGTTTTTTTAGTTAATACTACAGTAAAGTTTATTTTCAATGTGTTGGACAGACATAGGGAAGTTGAATCAATAGGTAGTTCCTCTTGTTAAGTTATGTGTCCCTTCAGTAGAAAGCGTTTTCTAGGTGACGCCACTGAACTTGGACAAGTTCAAAACCAGTTGCATCAGACACATCAGGGATATCTAGCCTTTTATTTTTAAACAAAATGTTTTCCAGTAGGCCTTAGACTATTCAAGCCAGTAGAGTGATACAGGCAGATCCTCTTGTGCGTCTTGTTTCCGGAAGACTACTTAATACACGCCACTCTGTAAATGACATAATTTTAGACATGGGGGTCATCTTGAGTGACAGCTTGGCCATACAACACAAATCTGTCTATCCATCAGCAATTTCATAAAATAATATTCTAGTCTATATTTGAAACAGTTTAATGACAATTGATCACAATATTATATATTTGGAATGGATCGCCCCGTTAAGATTTTTGTAGGTCGCCCAAGATCGCCATTTTGGCTAAAACTATGTCAAATTTATGAAAAGTTTAAATGTCTAGCAATCATGCAAATATTCATCCAGTCTTTAATTTTCCTATCAAACTTTGCATTCTCGGTACTTTCAGTACTTTGATTCTAGTTGGCTCTCACATTCGCAACATTATTCTTTTTTAACTTCATTACTCTAAAACTTGAAAGACCTTAAAAATATTATTAGCGTAAATTTAGATATAGATATCAAGCGAACAGGAAATGTAGCATTCAAAGACCACAGTCCATACACACGCACAGAAATAAACAACAACTACAAAGAAGGATACAATATGAATAAAAGGCAATATCACAAATATAAAAGGGCTGACGACAATGGAGCTACTGCCTTAGAATGATGGTGAAACAGGCTGCGGGGGGGGGGGGGGGGGGTGGGGGGTGGTGGGGGGGGGGGGGGGGGGGTAACCAGGCTCTAGGGTGCACCAAACCTCACTCTTACCATATTTTCATCCCAATAAACTGGACAGTGTAACTAAAGATATCTCCGTCAGGTTATATCTCTAACAAACAAGGCAGCATTAGTAGGCAATATACGTAAAACACATACATGATCATGTACATATAGTATAAAAACAAAAGCCTAGAAAACCACAAAACAAGTACTCGATGACTTGGCAGAAGCCAGAACAATAAGAGAACAAACAGTTAATGGTACGATAAGACAAGATTAAGATATAAAGGTATGAAAGAAGAAATTTAAAAATCGCCAAACACGATAAGTACACAAATTATTGCAGTCTCGGTTTGATTGAGACTGTTCATAAACGGTAAGGAAAATTACTTGCTACCGTTCACGCCCTCTAGTCCTGGGGTGAGCAGAACTCAATATTTAAAATGTCTATAGCACAAAAATGTCAGCCATCCCGAAGATGTATGCATATGACGGTGAAAATGGAACCTTCAGTGAGGTATGTTCACACCATTTCATGACCAGCGGCGTATGGTCCCAGGTTTTAACAAAACGCTTTTCCCTAAACGAGAAAACAATGGGCGAAATAAACAAAATGGAATTTAGTTTGGAGCAGCAGTTATGAAACCGCATAACAGTCAAAATACTAAATTAAAAAGCAGGCAATATAATTATTCTAATAATAATATAGATCTCGACTTTGAATAGGACTAGTTAAAGCCGACTGCTATATTGAAATTATTTATAAACTTCGTAAGATCTTTGGCCATGATCACTATTATAAAATCCCTTTTAAAGAACTGGAACATTTATCGAAATAGGGTTTTGCAACGCACTGCATATTTTGTAATGACCCTTTTACTGTTGTGCACTACATTTTCCTCTTTAATGTGCGAGCATTTTACGTTTCCTAAATTGATGTGCACACAACATTTCTCATTATGAAGAAACGGTATTTGTGATAATTGAAAAACCTCAACTTATTATTAAAGTAAAATACCGCTAAAGCCGGTGCTAGCGGAGCGTGAAAGGTGTTGCAAATTATATTACCTGTCGTGAACAGACTCAAATAACCTTTATCCCTTGCTTGTTTTTGTTGTTTCCAAGGGATCAATTTAACAGTATTTATTGTTATTTATATAGTTTTACCCAACTCAATGCTTTTCACGTGATAGCTCACATTTATTTAAATCAGATTGATACATGTAATTATATGAGTGTTTATATCGTTTCTCTCCGCCAGTTTTTATGTTTTATTTTAGAGCAACCGCATCGGGGTGAGTTTAAAGCCCTAGATGATTCTTATCGATGATGGTTCCGTGAAGGCAGGATTTAAGATGTAAAGAGTGCATGCATATCGTGGAGCATTAAATTGATCTCGACGTCCTGATTATACCAGTGTTGAAATTTGCCAAACATGTTATATTTTCGAGGACGAGGCGGTGGGTTTCCAAACATGTTCACATAATCAAACAATATCATCTGGCTGAAGTGCAATATCTGGTGGCCAAAGATTTTGCCAACGAACAAAAAGCACATGCTGGTGTCTGTTTCTCGCACAATATATATTATACGTATTTCAGACTTTACTTCATTCTACAAATCGTTGGAGAGGGACGAAGGTGGCAAAGAATAAGATGAACAAGTTTACCCCTGGACGCCTTGCTCCTACGCCTGTGATCCAGTTAATAAATTTTGTATTCAACAAAGTTAGGAGTCTGTATTTTGCACTAAGGAATTGATAAACCGTGATGCCCCTTGATCCATGTTTTAATTTGATCCATTTTGGTATAAATGAGTTTTTGTCTTGTAAACACAATTTATTTATGCAGCGACTCGTGTCTAAATTCGTTTGCGCTCGTAAAATCTGAAATCATGGTAGACCGTGGTGTCATTTGACTTGCTGGGGTCAAATTTCATAAGTACAAGGTAACTCCTGTAAACATACATGTAATTCGGTAGATGAATACAATCAGGTGTTCTCTCAAAAAGAAAAAAAGAAATTTGCGACCAAATAGACGATATAGCAAAATCGAAGATATATTTCTTTGGTCTGGATTGATATATATGTGTTTACCTATTTCATGAAATGACCAGCTTATCAAAATGAAATAGTAATGATTTGTTCTGTACACTTATTACATGTTGATAAAATTCCACAATTATTTTCCCTCTTTCTTATGATATGCATAACTGTACTTGCTTTCACTCCACA